>VWZI01004053.1:12092-28975 GCA_013396835.1 Psilopogon haemacephalus | reverse complement strand
CTCTCGGTTGCCGGAACGCGGCGGCCGCGGGCTCGGTTCCCGCCGGTCGTGTCCGGGCTGGGGGCGGGGGGGCGCTGCCGGCGCCTGCGCCCTTCCCGCTCCCGCCGCCATTGCCGCCGCTGCTGCTGCTGCTTCCCGGCGAGCTCCGGCGCCAGCGCCCCCGGCCCGGACATGGCCACCGACTCCTGGGCCCTGGCCGTGGACGAGCAGGAGGCGGCGGCCGAGTCGGTGAGTTGGGGAGCGGGAGAATGAGCGGCCCCGGCCGGGCTGTGAGGAGCGAGGGCCCCGGGGCTGCGCTGCCGCTGCCGCCGCCTCCTCTTCCTCTTCCCCCTCCCCCTCCTCCTCTTCCTTACAGATGCCAGCCCCGAAAACCCTTTCCCTTTCCCTCCCCCTCTCCCCTGCCTCGTTTTCTGTTCTGATGCATCGAAGAGGGCAGGGAGAGCCTCGTCCGGAGCCTTTAGGCGGGGGTCCCGCCGGCAGCACCGCCTCGGGGCCACCCCGCGCCTGGGCTGCCAGGGTTTAGGAGGAGCTGACAGGATTTAGGAGGGAGAAAAGGGAAAGGAGAAGGGGAAGGGAAGGAGAAAGGGGAGAAAAGGAGAAAAAGGGAAGAAAAGGAGAAAAAGGGAAGGAAAGGAAAGGAGAGAGGAAGGGAAAGGAGAGGAGAAAGGAAAGAAAAGGAAAGGAGAGGAGAAAGGAAATGAAAGGGAAGGAAAGGAGAGGAGAAAGGAAAGGAAGGGAAAGGAAAGAAGCAACCTCCCTTCCTTTTTTAACTTTCAAGTTAATTTTCGGAGCTTCTCGGGAGCCTCTCTCTGTCCCCCACCTATGTTCAGCTCTGGTGGCAGCAGCAGCACCTCAGAGCTGCTCTCGCTAGACCCTGCAGTCTGACTTCCAGGAGCTGAACAATTTCCCTTCTCCCTCTTGGTTTTCGTTTGGGTGGGTTGTTGTTGGTTTGGTTTTTTGTTTTTTTTTTAATTTTTTGTTTTGTTTTTTGGGTTTTTTAAATGGTAAGATGAAATTGGTGTAAAGTGTTGGGGTTTGGTTTGTTGTTTGATTTTTTTTTTTTTTTTTCTGAGCCACCCAAGTAGCCTGAGGAGGATCTTAGGAATGCTGATCCTAAGCAGAGTTAGAGGATGAGGATGGGGCTGGGCTCTTTTCAGTGGTGCCCAGTGGTAGGACTTAGTGCCATGGGATAGGGCTGGGTGCTGGGTTGGACTGGGTGAGCTTGGAGGTCTCTTCCAACCTGTCTGATTCTGTGTTTCTGAGTGCTGCTGTTCAGCACAGAGAGCTTTAGCCCAGCTGCAGGAAGACACTCAGGGCTCCTCTCCCAGTCACGTTTCTGGTGGTTGGTAAAACCCAGATCTCATTGAGAGGGACTCAGCTTCATGTCCTCTGCTCGAAATGCCAGCCTGGAGTTGGAAATCTTTGCCTGTTTGTGGTCTGGAGGGCAGACACACAGGGGCCAGCAAACAAATCCCTCCTTTACCTTGTCATCACAGCTTAGAAGATGTGATGTTTGCCTTAAAACTCCTGGGGTTGAGCTAATTTCAGCTCACCCACCCCTGAGCTTGGGTTTCCACTGGCAGGTCTTGGAAGCCTTGGTGGAAGAGCTGAGGTTTTCCTGGCCAGCAGTGGAATTCAGGCCCAGTGGCTCTTGCACAACTCTTGATTTTGTGTTTGTTTTGTTTTTTCCTCACTTGCAGCTGAGCAGTTTATACCTGAAGGAGGAAAAACCCAAAGTAGATGCCAATGGTGAGTTAACAGCCTCTCAAAAAAAAAACCCTAAAGGTGTAGAAATGTTCATCTGGTGGGTGTGGGCTGCTGCTGCTGAAGTAAACTCCCCATTAGTCCCAAGAATTTCCAGGAAAAAGGAAACACAAAGGTGAAATTAAACAGCAGCACCCCTCAAACCATCTCTGTTTTCATGCAGGTGCTGTGATCAAGGCTGATGACAACGTGGAGAAGACAGAAGATGAGGAGAAGGGTAAGTGCTGCCTTGGGAAAGGCTTCCTCAAGGAATGCTGGAAAGGAATTAAGGTCTGTGTACTTAGTGAGTCTGCCTTATGTCCTGGGATGGATGATCCAAGGGCTTAATTGTAAGACATGCCCTAACCACTGAGCCACCGAGTCCAGGAGTAAATTGGGAGACTGCTGTGTTAGAGTGGAGTAAGGGGGTAGCAGAGAGAGGGCTGGCTGCAGGAGGAGTTGGACACCCTGGAGCAGAGGCAGGGCTGGCTGCAGGAGGAGTTGGACACCCTGGAGCAGAGGCAGGGCTGGCTGCAGGAGCAGTTGGATACCTTGGAGCTGCCATTCCTCTGGCAACACCAAGTTGCTTTAGTGGCTGTTCAGAGCTGGGTGCTGGCTTTGCATCTTTGGGTGGCTTTAAACCCAGGCTTATTAGCAAAACCCCAAAGTGCAGGGGTTTAGCCTTTACTTTTGGGCTCACCTATCCTCAGCCCTTGCTGCTTTTCAGCCCTGGGATCTCTCATTGCTCAAAATGTCCTTAAAAGTAAGAAAAACAACTAAAATGTGTCTGCTCACAGGTCAGACAAGGCTGCAGGAGGTGTTGAACCCTGCCCTGCCATCCAGCTGGGTGCTAAGATGATAACATCTGGAAGGAAATTCTTTCCAGTGAGGGTAGGGAAGCACTGGCACAGGTTGCCCAGTGAGGCTGTGGCTGCTCCCTCCCTGGAATTGTTCAAGGCCAAGTTGAATGTGGCCTTGAGCAACCTGGGCTGGTGGGAGGTGTCCCTGCCTATGGCACAGGGGGGTTGGAACTGGATAAGCTTTAAAGTCTCTTCCAACCTAAACCTTTCTGTGGTTCTATGAATCTGAAATAAGCAGAGTTCTGCACTGGGTAAGACTCCCCTCAAATCAGTGCTGCCTTGGGTTTGCTTCCCTGGATATTAAATGTGGCTCTCTGGGATCTCTTGGGAAAAGATTCCTCTCAAATCAGTGCTGCCTTGGGTTTGTTTTCCTGGATATTAAATGTGGCTCTCTGGGTTCTCCTGGGAGAAGATTCCCCTCAAATCAGTGCTCACTTGGGTTTGTTTTCCTGGATATTAAATGTGGCTCTCTGGGTTCTCCTGGGAGAAGATTCCCCTCAAATCAGTGCTCACTTGGGTTTGTTTTCCTGGATATTAAATGTGGCTCTCTGGGTTCTCCTGGGAGAAGATTCCCCTCAAATCAGTGCTCACTTGGGTTTGTTTTCCTGGATATTAAATGTGGCTCTCTGGGTTCTCCTGGGAGAAGATTCCCCTCAAATCAGTGCTCACTTGGGTTTGTTTTCCTGGATATTAAATGTGGCTCTCTGGTTTCTCCTGGGAGAAGATTCTCCTCAAATCAGTGCTGCCTTGGGTTTGCTTTCCTGGATATTAAACGTGGCTCTCTGGGATATCTTTGGGAGAATATTCCTCTCAAATCAGTGCTTCCTTGGGTTTGCTTTCCTGGATATCAAATGTGGCTCTCTGGGATCTCCTGGGAGATGCAGGGAGTTTGGGCTCCTTCCTGACGTTGCTCTGTAACGAGCATTTGAGCGCTGGGATGCACCTCGTGCTCCTGAGCTGGCTCAGTGGGGCAGGCTGTGATGTGCTTCTCCTCCCACCTCTTTTCCTGGCAGAGGACAGAGCTGCCCAGTCCCTGCTGAACAAGCTGATCCGCAGTAACCTGGTGGACACCACCAACCAAGTGGAGGTGCTGCAGAGGGACCCCACATCACCGCTCTACTCCGTCAAGTCTTTCGAGGAGCTGCGACTGTAAGTGCCTGCAGGGGTGGGCCAGAGGCTTCTCTGCCCTGAGCTGCTAAATCCTGGGGAGGGAGATTTCATTTAGAGAGGCTCCCTCCTGACTCTATGTTTCAGCCCACTCAGTGGTAGGGAGCCTCGTTCTTGAACTTGGGGGACAAGCAACCCTTGGGGGGGTCCTCAGCAAAGAGTTCTCTGGCACCGTATCTTGGCTTTGAGGTTGTTCTTAGATCTCTTTGGCTGGACAAAGGGCTGCTGAGAGTAGAAGTGTGCCCTCAGGTGCTTCTTCTCAGCTGTTTGATTTGAGTGCTGAGTAACATCTGGGGATCACCAAGTGCAGTCTCAGTGAAACTAAGCTGACCAGGAACTCACCAGTCCTGGGTGCTAAGCCAGGATTGCTCTCTCTGGTGTTCTGGTGTCACTTTGTGTGGCAGTACCCAGCACAACTTGCTGAAGTCATAGAATCATAGAAACAGGCAGGGCTGGAAGGGACCACAAGGATCAGCCAATTCTAACCCCACCCTGCCATGGGCAGGGACACCTCACACTACATCAGGCTGTCCAGAGCCTCATCCAGCCTGGCCTTAAACTCCTCCAGGGAAGAGGCTTCCACCATGTCCCTGGGCAACCCGTTCCAGGCTCTTGCCACCCTCTCATGCTGAAGAACTCCTTCCTAACATCCACTCTGAATGTCTCCATTTCCAGCTTTGTTCCATTCTTTCCAGTCCTGTCACTCCTTGGTAGCCTAAAAAGTCCCTCCCCAGCTTTCTTGTAGCCCCCTTCAGATCCTGGAAGGCCACAAGGTTACCTGGGAGCCTCCTCTTCTCCAGCCTGCACAGCCCCAACTCCCTCAGTCTCTCCTCATAGCAGAGCAGCTCCAGCTCTCTGCTCATCCTTGCAGCCCTTCTCTGGACACCTCCAGCATGTCCACATCCCTTTTGTCCCAGGGGCTCCAGAACTGGATGCAGTACTCCAGGTGGGTTCTGACCAGTATGGAGTAGAGAGGGAGAATCACTCACAAATGGTGAGGAGGAAGTTCTTCAGCATGAGTGGTGAGAGCCTGGAATGGGTTGCCCAGGGAGGTGGTTGGGGCCAGATCCTTGGAGATGTTTGCAGCCAGGCTGGCAGAGGCTGTGGGCAGGCTGCTCTAGGGTAGGGTGTCCCTGGGCATGGCAGGGGGGTTGGAACTAGATGATCCTTGAGGTCCCTTCCAGCCCTGACAATTCTATGATGTCATGCTTCATTCTGTCCCTCCTGGGCTGAGGTTGCTCTCTTTGTCCCTTATTTAAGTCTTCAAGAGATGATAATTCTGGAGCTGAGATTAGGCACGGCCGAGGAGAAGGGATTGGCCTGAAGCATGGGATTAAAGCTCTGCTCCTGGGATTGTCTGGAAAGCTGCTTTAGGAGGTGCTTGCTTCAGTGCTGTGGCACCTGGCTTTCCAGAGAGCTCTGAAGGGCTGATTTACTCATGGGTGGGCTTCAGCACACCTTCTGCTGGCACTTGTAGCTTCCAGGCACCAAAGGCCCTGTAGTGGTGCACAGAAAGGAGCAGCTCTAGGCCTAGTTGCAAGGATTCATATTTATTTTTTTCCTTTCTTCTCACCTCATTTTGTGACCAAATCCAAAAGTACTTGAATATGTCATGGCAGAAAACTCTTCTGTTTTCAGGAAGCCACAGCTGCTGCAAGGAGTCTATGCCATGGGCTTCAACAGACCATCCAAGATCCAAGAGAATGCCCTGCCCATGATGCTGGCTGAGCCGTGAGTACCCCTGCTGCCTGCTCCCCTCCACTCTCAGAAGGGCTTGGAAGGATTTGGTGTGCTCTGAGCTCTGGAAGGGAAGATGGTGTCCAGCTCTGGGACTGTCAGCACAAGAGGGACATGGAACCTGCTGGAGTGGGTCCAGAGGAGGCCTCCAAAGAGAATCAGAGGGCTGGAGCAGCTCTCCTGTCAAGACAGACTAAGAGTTGGGGTTGTGCAGCCTGGAGAAGAGAAGGCTCCAAGGAGAGCTTAGAGCTGCATTTCAGTATTTGAAGGGATTTCCAGGCAGGCTGGGGAGGGACTGTTCAGAAGGGCCTGTGGGGATAGAATGAGGGCAGTGGTTTGAAACAGGAGCAGGTTGGACAACAGGAGGAAGTTGTGCACAATGAGGGTGGGGAGACGCTGGAACAGGTTGCCCAGGGCTGTGGTAGAGACTCCATTCCTGGAGACATTTAAGACCAGACCCTGAGCAACCTGTTCCAATTGGAGGTGTCCCTGCTGCCTGCAGAGGGGTTGGACAAGATGACCTTTGAGGGTCCTTTCTAACCCCCTGCAGTCTGTGAATGGTGATAGGGAAGCTGTCCAGGCTGTGCTGAACGAGCTCCCATGCCATGGTGTTTCTATGGTCACAAACTGTGACAGCAGCCTTGGATTTGTCCTCTTCCTGGGGTTGGTAACTGAGGGCAATCCCAGATTCCCAGAGGAATGGTGAGGCTGCTGCAGGAGCCCAGGGAGGTGGGAGCAGGCTGCTGCCTCTGCAGCTCGTTTTGCTCTGCAGCCTGCGAAGACACTAGGGGGAGATGTGCAAAAGTGAACAGGCTAACTGCAGCTTCCCTCCAGATCTCTCTATCCAGAGGTGCTGGAAGAGGGCAGAAATTACCTTCTGCCTTGTGGGGCAGAGCTGCTGGAGCTGGGCAGCAGTCCAGAGCAGTGGTAAAATCTGAAAGGTGTTAAAATTGCCCCTGGCTGAGGTTTGTCCATCCTTCAACCCCGTGCTGACGTCGTCTGGGTGGTCCATCTGTTGAGCTGATGTCTCCTGTGTGTTCTGCAGCCCCCAGAACTTGATTGCACAGTCTCAGTCTGGTACTGGCAAGACAGCTGCCTTTGTCCTGGCCATGCTCAGCCGTGTGGAGCCTGGCAACAAGTACCCACAGGTGATGCTTCTGCTTTGGGACCCTTCTGGGGGGCTTCACGGTGGGGCAGTGAAGAGGCTGAGACCTTTGATAGTCAATTCACAGATTGATGAATCCGCCTCTGGAAAGGGCTGGGCAGGGACTGGGGGCTTGGGGGGTCTCTCAGAATGCCAAAGGCAAGGGGTTCAGAGCAGCAGGGGGGAATCACAGAATCTTTTAGGTTGGAAAAGCTCTTCAAGACCATCAGCTTGTTCCTGCATCACTCAGGATGCCATTGCTCTGTGAGGAGGTGGATCAGGAGAATATAATCCTGGGAGGAATTAAATCAGAGCAATGTTGTGGGCTGCAGGGGGTTGACTAAGTGGAATTTGGGATGGAAGAGATCTGTGACAGTAGAGCAGAAGTTCCAAGGAGTCATAGAATCGTGAAGGCTGGAAAAGACCTCCAAGATCACCAACTTGTTCTTGCCAGTGCTGTCCCTGCATCACTCAGGATGCCATTGCTCTGTGAGGAGGTAGATCAGGAGCATAGCATTCTGAGAGGAATTAAATCAGCATTGTTGTGGGCTGCAGAGGGTTGACTAAGTGGAATTTGAGATGGTAGAGAAGAGAGCTGTGACAGTAGAGGAGAAGTTCCACGGAGTCATAGAATCATTAAGGCTGGAAAAGACCTCCAAGACTACCAACTTGTTCCTGCCAGCCCTGTCCCTGCATCACTCAGGATGCCATTGCTCTGTGAGGAGATGGATCAGGAGAATATAATCCTGGGAGGAATTAAATCAGAGCAATGTTGTGGGCTGCAGGGGGTTGACTAAGTGGAATTTGGGATGGAAGAGATCTGTGACAGTAGAGCAGAAGTTCCAAGGAGTCATAGAATCGTGAAGGTTGGAAAAGACCTCCAGGGTGGTCAAGTGCAATTGCTAACCCTGCACTGCCAAGTCCACCACTAAGCTATGTCCCTCAGCACCACCCCCAGACCTTTTTTGGAACACTTCTCAGGGATGGTGATGCCCTGGGCAGCCCAGAAAGAGCTTTGTAACCCAATCTCCTTATGAGATGGTTGAGCAGGGGAGAATTCTTCCCTTTAAAAAGTGCCCTTCTTAGTCTTAAGTGTAGGCATTGGGCTGCTTGTCACTCCTGTCCCCTGGCAGAGGACCTGCACTCTGGGGCCTGAGAAGCAGAACTGGATGCAGTAAGGCAGCAACGTAGCAACTCTCAGAACCAGTTCAGCTGCTCCTGTCTTAGTCTTCAGGAAAGCTTCAGCAGTAAAGATGTTTCAAAGCCAGTGTGCTGGTATTGCCCAGGATCCTGGCATCTCCAACATGTTGTCCTTAAGAAGGACATGGAAGTGTTTGAGCCAGTCCAGAGGAGGCCACCAAGATGCTGAGAGGGCTGCAGCAGCTCTGCTATGAGGACAGGCTGAGAGAGTTGGGGCTCTGCAGCCTGGAGAAGGCTTCCAGGAGACCTTAGAGTAACCTTCCAGTATCTGAAAGGGCTGGGAAGGGACTATTGCCAAGGTCTGGTAACGCCAGGAGGAGGAGGAATGGGTTTGAACTGGCAGAGAGGAGATTGAAACTGGATTTTAGGAGGAAGTTGTTTTCAGTGGGGGTGGTGAGACATCACATTCTGTGCTTCTGTGCTCCACAACCTCCCTGGAGTTGTTCAGGACCAGGTTGCATGAAGCCTTGAGCGACCTGCGCTAGTGGGAGGTGTCCCTGCCTATGGCACAGGGCGGGGTTGGAACTGGCTGAGCTTTGAGCTCCCTTCCAACCTAACCCATTCAGTGATTCTATGATTCTGTCCCTGCAGTGTTTGTGCCTTTCCCCCACCTATGAGCTGGCTCTTCAGACGGGAAAAGTCATTGAGCAGATGGGGAAGTTTTACCCGGAGCTCAAACTGGCCTACGCTGTCCGAGGCAACAAATGTGAGTGAGCCAAAAGCAGCATCACCACCAGGCTCTGGCTGAGGCCCTTGGCTGCCTGTCATGGTACAGGTGGTGAAGCAGCCTCCCTTGCAGAGTCTTCTGCTGGCAGTGCAGCCATCTCCTGAACTGCCTTCCTTTCTGTCTCGGCAGTGGAGAGGGGTCAGAAGATCTCGGAGCAGATCGTGATCGGCACGCCCGGCACGGTGCTGGACTGGTGCTCCAAGCTCAAATTCATAGACCCCAAGAAAATCAAAGTCTTTGTCTTGGATGAGGCTGATGTGATGATAGCAACCCAGGGCCACCAGGACCAGAGCATTCGCATTCAGAGGTAAGGACTCTGCTGGGATGCTGCAGCAGGTTGCCCAGGGAGGTGGTTCAAGTCCCATCCGTGGTTCTGGGATGCTGTCTGGAGAGGAGAAGGCTCTGAGGAGACCTTCTTGTGGCCTTCTAGTGTCTGAAGGGGGCTACAAGAAAGCTGGGGAGGGACTTTTTAGGGTGTCAGGTAGGGATAGGAGGAGGGGGAATGGAGCAAAGATCCTCAGGGCTGCTCTCCAGCCAATCACTGCCCAGCCTGGGTTTGTGCTTGGGATTGCCTCCACCCAGCTCTAGGAACCTTGCACTTGGTCTTGTTGAACCTCCTGAGGTTGGAACCTTGCACTTGGTCTTGTTGAACCTCCTGAGGTTGGCTTGTGCCCACCTCTGCAGCCTGTCCAGGTCCCTCTGGATGCCATCCCTGCCCTCCAGCCTGGCTGCTGCACCACACAGCTTGGTGCCATCAGTAAACTTGCTGAGGCTGCACTCGGTGCCTCTCTCCATGGCACCCACAAAGATGCTGAACAAGACTGGTCCCGGAGGGGTCATTCTGCTTTGCTCATAACATCATGGTGGTGCTGACTTGATGATGTTAGAGGTTTTTTCCAAGCCAAACAGTTCTTTGATGCTCTACTCAATCCCATCAGGAATATCCAAGTGAACCCTGTTTGCTTTGCTGCCTCTTGCAGAATGCTCCCCAGGGACTGCCAGATGCTGCTGTTCTCAGCCACTTTTGAGGATTCCGTGTGGAAATTTGCTCAGAAAGTTGTCCCAGACCCAAACATCATCAAACTGAAGCGAGAGGAGGAGACTCTGGACACTATAAAGCAGTACTATGTCCTGTGCAATAACAGAGATGAGAAGTTCCAGGCTCTCTGTAACATCTATGGCGCCATCACCATCGCCCAGGCCATGATCTTCTGCCATGTGAGTCCTTCTTGGGGAGCACTGGTGCCTGAAAAGTGGCTTTGGAGAAAGAAACCAAGGAGATGAATTCCTCTTTTAGCTTTTTTTTGGCTCTTCTGAGGAACTCTTGAAGGATACAGAGATGTTGGAGTGAGGCCAGAGGAGGCCACAAGGATGGTCCAAGGGCTGGAGCAGCTCTGCTGTGAGCACAGGCTGAGGGAGCTGGAGGGGTGCAGCCTGCAGAGGAGAAGGCTCCAGGGGGAACCTTAGAGCTGCCTGCCAGTGCCTGAAGGGGAAGGCTGCAGAGGGAGTTTTCCTGAGGGTGTCTAGGGACAGGACAAGGAGGAATGGTTTGAAGCTGAGGGAGAGCAGGGCTAGACTGGATTTGAGGAAGAAGTTCTTCAGTATGAGGGTGGTGAGACTCTGGAATAGGCTGCCCAGGGAGGTGGTGGCTGCCTCCTCCCTGGGGGTGTTCAGGTTGGACGAGGCCTTGAGCACCCAAGCCTAGCTGAGAAGTGTCTGTGCCCATGGCAGGGAGATTGGAGCAGATGAGCTCTGAGGTCCCTTCCAACCCAAGCCATTCCCTGAAATCTTGAGAGCCATGATAGGCAGAGCAGGTTTGATTCTCTGGGTTTGGCCATTCAGGTGGGTTTGGTTCTTGATTTCTCTGAAAGAAAGATCAGAGGAATGCAGCTTCCCAGAAGAAATTATTGGTGAGGACTACTGGAAAAAAAAAAAAAACAAAAAACCAAAAAAACCCAAAAGGAACAAACTCCCAAAGATGAAAAATGGATGGAAACAGGGCAGAGAGGGAGGGATTGGCAGGTCTGATGCACAACTCCTCCTGGGACTCTGCAGTTGGTGATTCACCCCTGGGAGTCACACTGAGCCTTTCATTTCTCTCTGGAAGCCACCACCATAATAACTCTTAGTTAAAAACCAGTGCTGACAGCAGCAGAACAGCCCTGTAAAGCTGGCCCAGGCAGGATAAAGCCTCTGTTTGGAGTTTGTTGTGGCTGTCTGCTCAAGATCTGATCGTGTCAGACATAGCTGGAGCTCAAAACACCATCCCAATGGTAAACTGTTTAGTTCAAGCCTCCTACGTGGAGCCCCTGCTGGATTTCCCAACGAGGTTGAGCTCTAACCCTGACATTTCCAAGCTGAGTGGGGTTTTTTTTTGTTTACTTGATATGCTGCTGGGGAGTTTTCAGCCTCTAGATGTTAATCTCTTCAGAGGGAAAGCTGAGGAGCAGAGCACAAAGAAAAGATGTCCTCTGAGGAAGGGTTCCTGGGTGGCTGTGGAGCCCTTTCCTAGTTCTGCCAAGAGAGCTGGGGGCAGAGTGTGTGAAGGAGCAGGGCTGAGCACAGCACTCAGAGCTCTTTGCTTTGGAGGTGTGAAAACTGAGCAGCCACAGAGCTCCCAGACAACCCCAGAATTAGGCAGTCACAGGATGGGTTGGGTTGGAAGGGCCTTTAAAGAACATCCAGTTCCAACCCCACCTGCCACAGGCAGGGACACCTTCCACAAGAGCAGCTTGCTCAAGGCCTCATCCAACCTGGCTTTCAACATTCCCAGGCTTGGTGCCTTCACAGCTTCTCTGGGCAGCCTGTTCCAGTGCCTCATCACCCTCTTGGGGAAGGTTTTCTTCCTCAGGTCTCAGCTTCTAACAGTTTGAAGCCATCAGTCCTCATGACTTTGTCAAAGTCCTTCTCCAGCTCTCCTATAGCCCACTCCAGCTACTGGCAGGCTGCTCTAAGGTCTCCCCAGAGCCTTCTCCAGGCTGAACAGCCCCAACTCTTACAGCCTGGCCTCACAACAGAGCTGCTGCAACCCTCTGAACATCTTGGTGACCTCTGGAGTGGCTCCAACAGTTCCATGTTCTGCTTGTGTTGAGGGCTCCAGAGCTGCACACAGTGCTGCAGGTGGGATCTGATGAGAGCAGAGTGCCCTCTCAGGATCTCAGCCCCCATCCTCATGGTCTCTTTTGGAGCCACTATAACAGCTCCATGTTCTGCTTGTGTTGAAGGCTCCAGAGCTGGCCCCAGCACTCCAGGAGGGGTCTGATGAGGGCAGAGTGCCCTGTAAGGATCTCAGCCCCCTGAGCATCCTCATGGTCTCTTTTGGACCCACTATAACAGGTCCATGTCCTTGTGTTGGGTGCTCCAGAACTGCACACAGTACTCCAGGAGGGGTCTGATGAGAGCAGAGTGCCCTGTCAGGATCTCAGCCCCCTGAGCATCCTCATGGTCTCTTTTGGACCCACTATAACAGGTCCATGTCCTTGTGTTGGGTGCTCCAGAACTGCACACAGTACTCCAGGAGGGGTCTGATGAGAGCAGAGTGCCCTGTCAGGATCTCAGCCCCCTGAGCATCTTAATAACCTCTTTTGGACCCACTATAACAGGTCCATGTCCTGCTTGTTTAGGGGACTCCAGAGCTGCACACAGTGCTGCAGGTGGGGTCTGATGAGAGCAGAGTGCCCTGTCAGGATCTCAGCCCCCTGAGCATCCTCATGATCTCTTTTGGACCCACTACAACAGGTCCATGTCCTTGTGTTGGGGGCTCCACAGCTGGCCCCAGCACTGCAGGGGAGGTCCCAGCAGAGCGGAGCAGAGAGGCTGAATCCCCACTCTGCCCCTGCTGCCCACACTGCTGGGGACCAGCCCAGCACAGGGTTGGTTTCTGGGCTGCAAGTGCAGGGTGCCAGCTCGGGAGGGGCTGCTTGCTGCTGTGTTAAAGCTTCCTTACCAGAGCTGGACCCCCCCACTTTGTGTTGCAGACTCGGAAGACAGCGAACTGGCTGGCAGCAGAGCTGTCCAAGGAAGGCCATCAGGTGGCACTGCTCAGTGGGGAGATGATGGTGGAGCAGAGAGCTGCTGTCATCGAGCGCTTCCGAGAGGGCAAGGAGAAGGTGCTGGTGACCACCAACGTCTGTGCCAGAGGTAGGCCACAGCTGGGGCTGGGGAGGGGCAGGAGCAGCCAGTCCCGACGCTGCTGGCTGCCTTGGGAATGAGTTCACATCCTCAGACATTCCAATCTGGACAAATCAGAGGCCTTCAAGTAATTCCTGCACCTCTGGGCATAGAGAGAGGTGCCTGTGGTGTAAACACAGGGGTTGGTGGAGATGAAAAGTTCATCCTGTGAGGACTTCTGGCATGGAAGTCTGGCTTGGACTTCTGACCCGCAGGGTTTAAAGTAAACATGTGCTGGAATATGGAACAAGCCCTGAACTCCAGCAGGAATTTGTGTTGCAATTTGACATCCTAGGACAGTTAAGACAACACAGCACTGGGGGAACACAAAAAAAAAATTAACAGCTTTGGAGAGGAGAAGTTCCCAAACCATGGAACCGAAGCACAGAATGGTAGGGGTTGGAAGGGACCGCTGGAGATGGGAGTCCAACCCTCCTGCTAGAGAAAGTCAAACAGCAACATGTCCAGGTGGGTTTGGAATGTCTCCAGAGGTGGAGATTCCATCACCTCTCTGGGCAGCCTGCTCCAGAGCTCCACCACCCTTAAATTAAAGATTCCTCCTCATGTTCAGATGGAATTTCTTTTGGTTAAGCTCATGCCTGTTGCCAGTTGTCCTCTCACTGGGCACCACTGACAAAAGCCTGGCCCCATTCTCCTGACACCCATCCCTGCAGTATTGCTCAGCACTGCTGAGATTCCCTCTCAGGCTGCTCTTTTTCCAGGCTAGCCAGCCCAAATTCTCTCAGCCTTTCTTCCTCACAGAAGGGGAAGAGTTCCAATCCCCCTGGCTGAGAGTTCCAGTCCACTCAGCATCTTTGCAGCCCTTTGCCATACCCTGTCCAGCACTGGACACAGTCCCTGTCCTTGAACTGGACACAGGGCTTCAGATGTGGCCTCAGAAGGGCAGAGTAGAGGAGGAGGAGAACCTCTCTTGACCTGCTGGCCACATTCTTGATGCAGCCCAGGCTGCCATTGGCCTTCTTAAGCACCAGGGCAGATTGCTGGCTCCTGTAGGTTAAAGCATCTCCCTTGGCTGTCTCAGAGGAGTGCTCTGGTATAATATCCCAACAGTTCTTATTTAGAATCATAGAATGGTTGGAAGAGACCTCAAAGCTCAGCCAATTCCAACCCCCCTGTGCCACAGGCAGGGACACCTCCCACTACAACAGGACACTCAAGGCCTCATCCAACTTGGCCTTGAACACCTCCAGGAAGGGAGCAGCCACAACCTCCCTGAGCAACCTGTGCCAGTGTCTCACCACCCTCACTGCAAACAACTTCCTCCTAACATCCAGTTTCAATCTCCCCTCTCCCAGTTTAAACCCATTCCTCCTCATCCTCTCATTACAAATTAAGAGACCTTGTCAATAGTCCCTCCCCAGCCTTCCTGTAGGCCCCTTTCAGATACTGGAAGGCCACTATAAGATCTACTGGGAGGCTACTGTAAGGTCTCCTGGCAGCCTTCTCTTCTCCAGGCTGCTCAGCCCAAACTGTCTCAGCCTGTCCTCATATCAGAACTGCTGCAGCCCTCTGAGCATCTTGGTGACATCCTCTGGACTGGCTCCAACAGTTCCATGTCCTGCTTGTGGTGGGGGCTGCAGAACTGCACACAGTACTCCAGATGGGGTCTGAGGAGAGCAGAGTGCCCTGTAAGGATCTTATAGGAAGGATCCATTCTGGAGTTTGGCTTTTAAGCCTTTGCTCACCCTGGAGGCAGCCACCTGGCAGCTCTGAAAGCTGCTGTGGGTATTCCCCTGCTGGGTAGCCTGGACACCCGGATCCAGGCTCGAGGTGAGCTGGGCCCACTGTGAAGATGTTCTAGGGCAGCTGTGTGACCTGATGCTCTCTTCTGAGCAGGGATTGACGTGGAGCAGGTGTCTGTGGTGATCAATTTTGACCTTCCTGTGGATAAAGATGGCAATCCAGACAACGAGACCTACCTGCACCGGATCGGGCGCACAGGACGCTTCGGCAAGCGGGGGCTGGCGATCAACATGGTGGACAGCAAGCACAGCATGAACATCCTCAACAGAATCCAGGAACATTTCAGTATGTACCCTCAGGATGCCAAACTTTTCACCTGCTTCCTGCAGGATTTTTGCCTAGCTGGGTGCTGAGCAGGAATTTATCCAGCCTTAAGCCGACCGGGGCAGGGCGCATCGGTTCGATGGCTCTGAGGCTTCTGAGTTGCTGCACATCAGCAGACATCAGTGGAGTTGTTTGCTCCCTGCCTGCCTGGGCAGTCCTTGAAATGGGTGTTCCACAGGTGGGTAGTGTTGTGAGCACCTGGAGCTTTCTAAGTTGTACCTTGGAGTTGTAAAGGCTGCCTGAAGATTCCATGGAATCACAGAATCGGTTTGGTTGGCAAAGGTCTTTAATACCATCGGGTCCAACCCAGCACTGCCAGGTCACCACCACAGCTGTGTGGCTTTAAAACCCAGGAATGGAGACTCTACCTAGGCAGCCTGTTCCAGGACTTGGCAACCTTTTCAGGGAAGAAATTGTTCCTCTTGTCCAAACTCAGCCTCCCCTGATGGAACTTGAGGCCACAGCTTCTTGTCCTATTGCTTCTTCCTTGGGAGACCAACACCCACCTGGCTCCAACCTCCTTTCAGGGAGCTGCAGAGAGCCAGAAGGTCTCCCCTCAGTCTCCTTTTCTCCAGGCTGAATAACCCCAGCTCCCTCAACAGATCTGTTCATAGATTCACAGAATGGTTTGGGTTGGAAGGGGCCTTAAAGACCATCCAGTTCCAATTTTGATTGCACTAGCAGTGATGAAACAGGAACTGACTGCTGCTCTGCACCCCAAACCAAGTCAATCCCAGGGCATGTTCCCACTTTGGCCAGTGATGCAGAGGGGCTGGAGCAGGTCCAGAGGAGGGCAATGAAGCTGGGGAAGGGCCTGGAAAATTAAGCTGATGAGTAGCAACTGAAGGAGCTGAGGATGGTTAGGGTGAAACAGAGGTGGCTGAGGGCAGACCTCATTGCTGTCTGCAGCTACCTGAAGGGACATTTTGGAGAGGCTGCTGCTGGGCTCTGCTCACAGGTGGTTGGAGACAGAACAAGGGGGAATGGCCTCAAGCTGAGGCTGGGGAGGTTTAGATTGGACATTAGGAAAAGGTTTTTCCTGGAGAGAGTGGTCAGGGACTGGAATGAGCTGGGCAGGGAGGTAGTGGAGTCACCCACCTTGGGTGTGTTTCAGGGTGGTTTGGATGTGGTGCTTGGGGCTATGGTTTAGGGTGAGTCTTGTAGAGCAGGGTTCTAGGCTGGACTTGGTGATTCTGAGCTTGGTGATCTTGAGCTTTGCCAACCTGCATGTTTCTGTGTTTCTTACTTAACCTTGGGTTTCTGCTGTGCCACAGGGATTCATAGAATCACCAAATAGTTTGGGTAGGAAGGGACCTCAAAGCTGATCCAGTTCCAACCCCCTTGCCATGGGCAGGGACACCTCCCCCTAGCCCAGGTTGCTCAAGGCCTCATTCACCCTGCCCTTGAGCATCTCCAGGGAGGGAGCATCCACAACCTCCTTGGGCAACCTGTTCTCTAGCTCCTTCCCCATCTTCATTGGCCTTTAATCCTGAACTCCTCCAGCCCAGCTGAAGGAAGCAAGGAAGCAGCTTTCCCCTCTCAGCTCTGCCTTAGGAGTTCTGACTTGAATTTCTCCTTTTTCGACATTAGGGATTTGTTTGGTTGTTTTGTTTTTGTTTTTGTTTTTTTTTTTTTACCTCCCCAGACAAGAAGATAAACAAATTGGATACTGACGACTTGGATGAAATCGAGAAGATCACTAACTGAAGCCCCAGCTGCTGGCACTGGTGTGGAGCCTGCTTGTGGGAGCTCTTCCCATTCCAATTGGATTCCAGCGTTCGGATTTGGCAGCGCCGCTCAGCTAAGTTCCCTTCCTTCCTCCCTCCTCCCCCATTCCCCCCCTCTCCTCCCCCCCCCCAAACAAAGGACTTCTTTGAGTAACACAACAAAAACAAAACAAAACAAAAAAAATTACCTCATTTCCAAATTGCAGTTGGGACTTTCAAATTGTGCAACGGTGGGGGAAGGAAGAGGAGATGTTTACAGAAGCTTTGAACATTTCTTAGTTTAGCCTTAAACATGGGGAGAAAAATCTTTTTTTTTTTTC
>VWZI01004052.1:11202-26851 GCA_013396835.1 Psilopogon haemacephalus | reverse complement strand
AGCATCCTCGGGGCCCTTCTCTGCACACCTCCAGCATCTCCACATCCCTCTTGTCCCAGGGGCTCCAGCACTGGATGCACTACTCCAGGTGGGCTCTCAGCAGAGCACAGCAGAGGGGCACAATCACCTCCCTGGCCCTGCTGCCCACACTGCTCCTGCTGCAGCCCAGCCTCTGCTTGCCTTTCTGCCCTGCAAGTGCACACTGCTGCCTCATCTTCAGCTTCTCCTCCACCAGCACCCCCAAGTCCCTCTCCTCAGGGCTGCTCTCCAGCCAGGCACTGCCCAGTCTGGATTTGTGCTTGGCATTGCCTCGACCCAGCTGCACTTGGCATTGTTTAACCTAACCTCATTAATTTGGCTTGTGCCCACCTCTGCAGCCTGTGCAGGTCCCTCTGGATGCCATCCCTGCCCTCCAGCCTGGCTGCTGCACCACACAGCTCGGGGTCATCAGCAAAGTTGCTGAGGCTGCACTCAGTGCCTTTTTCCATGGCACCCACAAAGATGGTGAACAACACTGGTCCCAGGACTGATCCTTGAGGGACTCCACTTGCCACTGCCTCCAACTGGACATGGAGCCATTGACAGCCACTCTTTGGGTGTGGCCATCAAGCCAGTTCTGTGTCCATCTGGTGTTCCACCCATCCAGCCCATGTTTCCCTGTGTTGCAGAAGCAGCATCTCTTCACTGTGACAGTAGTCAGAGTAGACTGCTGAACCTGCTCTTCCCTTGGAAAGCAAAAATAATTGTTTAATTCACTTTGCCAAGAAGAAGACCACTGCTAAGAGCTGCTGTTTCTCGGTGATATGAATCTGACCACATCCCCGAGGTACAGATAGCTGCTGGCTTTTGGAGACCTGTCTGTCTTCCTGTGGCAGGGCTTGGTGCAGGCCCTTCCTGGGACACATTTCAGAGCAGCTTTCTCCTCATGTGAAAAACAGAGGGAAGGGAGAGTAATTCAGATAGGAGAAGCAGCTGGCATGTCCTGTTTGCTGTCTCTGGAACAAAGAACAGGTAGGGACCAGGGAGCAGACAACTTCTGCAAAGGCAGATGATGCTGTTCTGCCTCTAAATGAGGCTGCTTTGCAAGGTGGCACTCAATGCTTATAAAAAACATCTGCAGGTAACCAGAGCAGCAAGAGCATTGTGGTGTATCACAGCTATTACCTCAAGCCTCGCTAGCAGCAATTTTAGTGATGAAAGTGATGTAGATTAAATAGGATCCCCATTTGTAAACTTTCATTTGGAGATCTTCAATGAAGAAAAGAGCAAGCATCAATATGGTTTCTGGGCTTGTTTGGTTTTTCTTTCAAATGGACTCAGCAAGTCACCTCTGTGTCAGGTGCCATGGCTTTTGCCATCAGCCAGTGGGATTTGTCATCACAGCAGATGTCTTGGATAGGGGTAGGGAGCAGAGTAAATCTGTGGAAAGATTAAGTGGCCTATTGGCGTTTACAATTTGGAGGCTGCTCTGAGTTTATATGAACCACCTCAGGTGTGGCAGCTGCAGCTTCCCAGGGAAGATATTTGCTGTGATATTAAGGGGATGGCAAGTTGAGGAGAACAATGAGCTCACATTTGGCCAGGATTTAGCAGGCTCTATTACAGGCAGTGTGATGTATGTTACCGTAGACCTAACTCGCTGATATAACTTTGTCCCATTTAATGCCTGTATTTATGGGCATTGCTCCATCATTCCTACACCATGTGGAAGGAAAGCAGCTCGGGTAATATATGTGTATATTAAGGGTCTAATTTAAATCCTTTCACTGGCTGCAGTGAAACGAACTGGTTTGGTTCGTTCTTCTGGGTTTCACGATGCTTTTTAACCCTCTCCTTTCTCTGAAGAGGTAAGAAGCAAGTGACAAGGCTCTTCCAGGGCATTCAGGGAGATGAAGCTTTTGATGAATCCATCTACACTTTCAAACCTTTCAACTCAAAGTGCTTTGATGCCTGTGCCCCAGCTCCTTTGTGTACTGGCTGCAGTGAAAGAGACTATCGTGGCTTGTTTCTGCTTCTTTTTGTTATTCATAGAATCATAGAATGGTTTAGGTTGGAAGAGACCTCAAAGATCATCCAGTTCCAACCCCCCTGTGCCATAGGCAGGGACACCTCCCACTAGATCAGGACGCTCAAGACCTCATCCAGCCTGGCCTTGAACACCTCCAGGGAGGGAGCAGCCACAGCCTCCCTGGGCAACCTGTTCCAGTGCCTCACCACCCTCACTGTGAAGAACTTCCTCCTAACATCCAGTTTCAGTCTCCCCTCTGCCAGTTTGAACCCATTCCCCCTCTTCCTGTCATTACAAAACCTTGTGAACAGTCCCTCCCCAGCCCTCCTGTAGGCCCCCTTCAGATACTGGAAGGTTACTATAAGGTCTCCTTGAAGCCTTCTCTTCTGCAGGCTGAAAAGCCCCAACTCCCTCAGCCTGTCCTCATAGCAGAGCTGCTGCAGCCCTCTGAGCATCTTTGTGGCCCTCTTCTGGACTCTCTCCAGCAGTTCCATGTCCTTCTTGTGCTGGGGGCTCCAGAATTGCACAAGTCTAAGATATTTACCTGTGTTCTAGGTTAATTACATCCAGAGTAGTACCAATTCCTGGTAGGCTTCTTAAGCACGTAAAAGGTCCAGTGAGGACATTCCTAAAAAAAAAAAGAATCACAGAACTTCTTAGATTAGAAAAGACCTTCACTGAAAAGTGATTTAGACACTTGCAAACCTCCTTATTGAGAATTTCTTAGGCTTTGCAGAGTGGAGCTATGAATAACTATGTCAAAGGCAAAAGCCTGTATCCCTGATGAAGAGGAATTGATTTTAAAAGACCACTGTGATACAGTGGTATCACCATCACCAGAGTGAGGGTGTCAGTCCAGTTGGGAATGGCCAAAGGCTGAATCCCTTCAGCTGGCATTTCCTTTCACACTCAGCTTTAGACCATTTCTGGGAAGTTTCAGCTCAGATAATTACACAGAATCACAGAATTTCTTAGATTGGAAAAGACCTTCAAGATCATCGTGTCCAATCATTAGTTTCACACTGACAAGTCCTTGACTGAACCAAATCCCTCAGCACAACATCTAAGCACTGTGAATTGCTATGGGTGGAAAGGACCACCATCATCATCCAGTCCAACCTTCATCCCAGCATCCTTCATCTCCAGACCATAGCCTCAAGCACCACATCCACTCTTTTTTAAAACACCCCCAGGGATGGTTACTCCACCACCACCCTGGGCAGCCTGCTCTAGTGCCTGACCACCTGCTCAGTAAAGAACTTCCTCCCAACATCCAATCTAAACCTCCCCTGATGCAACTTGAGGCCATTTCCTCTTGTCCTCTCATTAGTAATTCATGAGGAGAGACCAGCACCAGCCTCACCACAACCTTCCTTTAGGTAGTTGTAGAGGGTAATAAGGTTCCCTCTCAGCCTTCTCTTCTCTATACTAAACAACCCCAGCTCCCTCAGCTGTTCCTCACAGGTCATGTTCTCCAGACCTCTCTCCATCCTCGTCACCCTTCTCTGCACCTACTCCATCACCTCAATGTCCCACTTAAACTGTGGTGACCAAAACTGGACACAGTACTCAGGGTGTGGTCTCACCAGTGCTGAGTTCAGGGGCATGATCATCTCCCTACTCCTGCTGGTCACACCATTTCTGATCCAGGCCAGGATGCTGTTGGCCTTCTTGGCCACCTGGGCACACTGCTGGCTCATGTTCAGCTGCTGTCCACCAACCCCCCCAGGTGCTTTTCCACCATGCATCTCTCCAGCCACTCTTCCCCCAGCCTGTGTGGCTGCTGAGGGTTGTTGTGGCCAAGGTGCATGACCTGGCACTTGGACTTGTTAAACCTCATGTAATTGGCCTCAGCCCATGGCTCCAGCCTCTTCAGGGCCTTCTTACCCTCCAGCAAGTTGACAATTCTGCTTAATTTGGTGTCATCTGCAAATTGCTGAGGGTGCTTTCAATCCCCTCATCTAGGTCATTGATGAAGAGATTAAACAAGACTGGCCCCAAAACTGAGCCCTGAGAGATTCCACTTGTGACTGGTCACCAACTGGATGTAACTCTATTGACCACAACTCTCTGGGCTCAGCCATCCTGCCAGTTTTTAACCCAGCCAAGAGGCTACCTGTCCAAACCATGAGCCACCAGCTTCTCCAGCAGAATGCTGTGGGAAACGCTGTCAAGTGCCTTACTGAAGTCCAGGTAGACAACATCCACCACTTTTCCCTCATCCACTAGGTGGGGCACCTGATCATGGAAGGAGATCAGGTTGGTTAAACAGGACTTGCCCTTCATGAACCCACATTGGCTGGGCCTGCACTTGCTGTGTGATGACCCTCAGGACAAACTGTTCCATAACCTTCCCCAGTACCGAGGTCAGGTTGACAGGCCTGTAGTCCCCTGGATCCTCATTCCTGCCCTTCTTGTAGATGGGTGTCACATTAGCAAGTTTGCAGTCATCCAGGACCTCCACTGTTAACCAGGACTGCTGATAGGTCATAGAATCATACAATCATAGAATCACAGGATCATAGAATGGTTTAGGTTGGAAGAGACCTCAAAGATCATCCAGTTTCAACCCCCCTGTGCCATAGGCAGGGACACCTCCCACTAGATCAGGTCGCTGAAGACTTCATCCAACCTGGCCTTGAACACATCCAGGGAGGGAGCAGCCACAACCTCCCCGGGCAACCTGTGCCAGTGTCTCACCACCCTCACTGCAAACAACTTCCTCCTAACATCCTGTTTAAATCTCCCCTTTGCCACTTTAAACCCATTCCCCCTCATCCTGTCACTACCAGACCTTGTCACTAGTCCCTCCCCAGCCTTCCTTTAGGCCCCTTCAGATCCTGCAAGGCCACTCCAAGGTCTCCTGGCAGCCTTCTCTTCTCCAGGCTGCACAGCCCCAACTCTCTCAGCCTGTCCTCACAGCAGAGCTACTGCAGCGCTCTCAGCTGCATCTTGGTGGCCTCCTCTGCACTGGACCTTGTGAACAGTTCCTCCCCAGCCTTCCTGTAGGTCCCCTTCAGATACTAGAAGGTTGCTATAAGGTCTCCTCGAAGCCTTCTCTTCTCCAGGCTGAAAAGTCCCAACTCCCTCAGCCTGTCCTCAGAGCAGGGGTGCTCCAGTCCTCTAATCACGGAGAGAGGTTTGGCCAGTTCCTCTGCCAGCTCCCTCAGCACTCTCGGGTGGATCCTCTCCAGCCCCATAGACTTATGAATGTCCAATTCCCTTAGCAAGTCCTTCACTTCTATTTCCTGGATTATAAGGGGGCTATTTTGATCTTCAACCTCATCTTTCAGCTCAGGGGGCTGCATCCCATGAGGACGGCAGGTTTGACTACCAAGGGCTGAGGCATTGCCCTCAGTCAAGAGGACCATGGCCAAGAGGACCATTTCTCAATGGCAGAAGCTTGAAATTCTGCCTCACCAATTTCTGCCCAGACTTAACCAGTAAAGCAAGGCCTTGAGAATTGGAAAGCTTTCTGTTGTGGAACATCTGAGGTTGGGTAGCCTGTTTGTCTGGGAGGTGGTGGAGTCCCAGGCCCTTTTAAATGCCACCGCCTTGCCATTTTATTTATTATTCATTCAGCGAGTGCATCAAATAGCTACAGGCTCCCATCTGTCATCCTGTGGCCTGTCCCATCAATTTGAACACGCAGCTGCACGAAGGGGTGGCCTCTCGACGTGCTCACCTCTGTCCCCAGCCTCCCCAGCAGTTGGGAAAATGAAAATAAAGGCTGAGAGATGAGCTGCACACACAGGCAAATGAGTTTGGCTCCTACTTCTGGGTTTCACAATGCTGTTTAACCCTCTCCTTTCTCTGGAGAGGTAAGAAGCAAGTGACAGGTGTCTTCCAGGGCATCCAGCGAGATGAAGCTTTTGATGAATCCATCTACAATTTGCAACCTTGGAACTCAAAGTGCTGTGATGCCTGTGCCACAGCTCCTTTGTGTACTGTTAGCATGGGCACACTACTTGGCCTCAAGGCTTGATGCTGGCTCTGGTTGACTTTCACAGCTGCCAACAGGTGTTTGAGCTCCATTTTGAGCCTGGAAGGGAATGAAGTGGCCAAACACTGCCAGTGTTATTCAAAGCCTGCATTGTGGCTTGCTCGTGGGGTTTTTTTTTGTTTTTTGTTTGTTTTTTTTTTTCTTTCCAGATTAGTGAAATGCACCTTAAACTCATGAAATTCAGGCCACTCTCAGGAAATTCAGGCCAACCACATGAAATGCAACAATGCCAAGTGTAAGGTTCTGCACCTGGGTCATAGCAATCCCAAGCACAACTCCAGGCTGGATGGGCAACGGCAGAGAGTAGCCCTGAGGAACAGGACCTGGGGGTCTGGGCTGGTGCAAAGCTGAAGATGAGGCTGCAGTGTGAGTGCAGCCCAGACAGCAACTGTGTGCTGGGCTGCAGCAAGAGCAGCTGTGGGCAGCAGGGCAAGGGAGGGGATTGTGCCCCTTGGCTCTGCTCTCCTCACACCCCACCTGCAGCACTGTCTGCAGCTCTGCAGCCCCCAGCACAAGCAGCACATGCAAGTGGTGGAGCCAGTGCAGAGGAGGCCACCAAGATGCAGCTGAGAGGGCTGCAGCAGCTCTGCTGTGAGCACAGGCACAGAGAGTTGGGGCTCTGCAGCCTGGAGAAGAGAAGGCTGCCAGGAGACCTTGGAGTAGCCTTCCAATATCTGAAGGGGGATGCAGGAATGCTGTGGAGGGACTATTGAAAAGGTCTTGTAATGACAGGACGAGGAGGAATGGGTTTAAACTACAGAATGGGGGATTTGAATGGGATGTTAGGAGGAAGTTCTTCACAGTGAGGGTGGTGAGACACTGGCACAGGTTGCCCAGGGAGGTTGTGGCTGCTCCCTCCCTGGAGGTGTTCAAGGCCAGGTTGGATGAGGCCTTGAGCTACTTGTTCTGGTGGGAGGTGTCCCTGCCTATGGCTCAGAGGGGTTGGGACTGGATGATCTTTAAGATCCCTTCCAACATAAACCATTCTATGATTCTATTCTACGACTAACTGGTCTCTGTCTGAGACAGTTTGGGAGATTTAAATACATTTGCCTTTTTTTTTCCCAGACTAATGAAATGCTCCTTCAGTGGTCTCTCTCTCAGACAACTTGGGAGATTTCCATCCATTGGCATTTTTATTCCAGATAAATGAAATGCACCTTCACTGGTTCCTATCTCAGACACCTTGGGAGATTCCAGTCTATTTTTTTTCTCCCAGATTAGTGAAATGTACCTTCACAGGTCTCTGTCTCAGATAACTTGGGAGATTTCAATCTATTTTTTTTTTTCCCAGGTTAGTGAAAAGCATCTTAACTGGTCTCAGACACCTTGGGAGATTTCAATACATTTTTTTTCCCATATTAATGAAATGCAGCTTCACTGGTCTCTGTCTCAGATAACATAGGAGAATTCAATCTATTGGATTTTTTTTTTCTTTTCCAGATTAGTGAAATGCACCTTCATTGGTCTCTTGTCTCTGATAGTTTAGGAGATTTCCATCCATTGGCATTTTTATTTCCAGATTAGTGACATGCACCTTCACTGGTCTTTTTGTATCAGACAGTTTGGGAGATTTCAATCATCAGCATTTTTTTCCCAGATTAGTGAAATGCACCTTCATTGTTTTCTTGTCTCAGACAGTTTAGGAGATTTCAATCCATTGGCATTTTTATTTCCAGATTAGTGAAATGCACCTTCACTGGTTTCTTGTCTCAATCAAATTTGGAGATTTCAATCCATTGGCATTTTTATTTCCAGATTAGTGAAATGCACCTTCACTGGTCTCTTGTCTCAGACAGTTTGGGAGATTTCAATCCATTGGCATTTTTATTTCCAGATTACTGAAATGAACCTTCATTGGTCTCTTGTCTCAAACAAATTTGGAGATTTCAATCCATTGGCATTTTTATTTCCAGATTAGTGACATGCACCTTCACTGGTCTCTTGTCTCAGACAGTTTGGGAGATTTCAATCCATTGTCATTTTTATTTCCAGATTACTGAAATGAACCTTGATTGGTCTCTTGTCTCAGACAGTTTGGGAGATTTCAATCCATTGGCATTTTTATTTCCAGATTACTGAAATGAACCTTCATTGGTCTCTTGTCTCAAACAAATTTGGAGATTTCAATCCATTGGCATTTTTATTTCCAGATTAGTGACATGCACCTTCACTGGTCTCTTGTCTCAGACAGTTTGGGAGATTTCAATCCATTGGCATTTTTATTTCCAGATTAGTGAAATGCACCTTCACTGGTCTCTTGTCTCAGACAGTTTGGGTGATTTCAATCAGTGGCATTTTTTTCCCAGATTAATGAAATGCACCTTCACTGAACTCTGTCTCATACAACTTGAAAGACTTCAATCCAATAGCATCTTTTTTTTTTTTTGTTCCAGATTAGTGAAATGCACCTTCACTGGTCTCTTGTCTCAGACAACTTGGGAGATTTCAATCCACTTGCATTTCTTTTCCTTGCAGTTGTTTTATTGTAGCAGTGCTTTTAGCTGAGGCTCACAAGATTTTATTTATTTTTTTTTGCATTTAAAACGAGCAGAGTTCAAGGGAGAAGCCCTCCAGTGTCACATCTATGCAATCCGGGTGGGATATAGTTTTGCTCAGGGCTCAAGATACAGAAGTTAAAGGTGCAGTCCTTTTAATCCATCTCTCTCCTCCTTCCCTCCCGCTGATGCGCGGTGCAAGCGCAAGACGCGAATAACTTCAGCGGAATCTGCCCGCGGTTAACTTCCTTCCAGCCCTAAAATGATTCATCCAGATTTCGATCTCGGGTGAGCTCATTCTGAGGGGGGGCGCTGGAGAAACACACGAGCCACAGACAAGGATGCAATTTAATGTGCTTTTTAAAGTGCATATTCACAGTTCCAATCGACTTTGCGATTCTCTTTGCCTTTCTAATCTTCGCCTAAAGAAATAGGCTGGCGAATGCATCCAGTCTAACCAATGTCTCTGTTTAAACCTGAAAAAAATAAAAAAGCTATTCTGGGGAGAATTTTCTTTTCCAGTTGCTTGGTCCTGTTACCCAGAATCATGTCTCTTGGAGGGCGCCCTATTATTTATGACAGCGAGCAGGACGATGATCAGCATAAAGCCATAGGACCAATACGAAAGCCTCCTACCAAATGTATGCTGAGTGTATCCCAGGGGCATTAAAGAAGTCGAGTGGATCAAGAAGTTAGCTGCAGCTTCTCAGACATCTGGTGAAAGCACAGAATGATTCTGAATGTCCTCCAGCAACGGAGCAGCCCTACAGAAGAGAAATAAAATAAAATTAGCCAGTATTGTGAAAACATCTGCTGATTTTTATATCCACTCATACTACTGAAAAAAATATGTTGCTGCCTCATTTACAGTCACCTGGGCTGATTTTTGATTAAGGCTAGGAGGTGGAAGAGGGATAACAGCAAAAGATTTTAAGGGAGTTGCAAAAAATATTTGGCACAAGAAGGACGTGGAATTGCTGGAGAGAGTCCAGAGGAGGGCCACAAAAATTATCAGAGGGCTGCAGCAGCTATGAGGACAGGCTGAGGGAGTTGGGGCTCTTCAGCCTGGAGAAGAGAAGGCTTTGAGGAGACCTCATAGCAACCCTCCAGTATCTGAAGGGAGCTACAGGAAGGCTGGGGAGGGACTGTTCACAAGGTCTTGTAATGATAGGATGAGGGGGAATGGGTTTAAACTGGCAGAGGGGAGACTGAAAGTGGATGTTAGGAGAAAGTTCTTCACAGTTAGGGTAGAGAGACACTGGCACAGGTTGTGCAGGGAGGTTGTGGTTGCTCCCTCCCTGGAGGTGTTCAAGGCCAGGCTGGATGAGGTCTTGAGCATCCTGATCTAGTGGGAGGTGTCCCTGCCTATGGCACAGGTGGGGTTGGAACTGGATGAGCTTTGAGGTCTCTTTCATCCTAAACCATTCTATGATTTATTTGGAGAACCAATGTGAAATGTCTGCCTATACTGCCTGATGGCAGCTCAGAGAGGGGCTGTAGGTTTGTTCTCCTCTTCTCCAAGCAGCAGTGAACAGTCAGTTTCTGCATTGTTAAGGGTCTCTAGTGTGATGGGATCACGCTGTGTTAGCAGGAACAAAGTCCCCGCTGTTCTCATCTTCAGGGGAAGATGAAGGAGATGATTTTAGCAGTACATGGTACAGGATACGAACGTTTTCCAAAGGAATGGCTCTGCAGTGATTGGAGCCCTGGCCTCAAGCATCAAGAAACAGGGTGGCATGGGGGAGTGCTCCCCTGTGTTCTTCCTTCCCTAAAACCAGCCCTTAGGCAGTTCCTCTGTAATCCCTGCCATTATAGCTCCTCAAAAGCGACACTGAGCAGCAAAAGATCATAGAATCAGTCAGGGTTGGAAGGGATTACAAGCATCAGCCAGTTCCAACCCCCCTGCCATGCCCAGGGACACCCTACCCTAGAGCAGGCTGCCCACAGCCTCTGCCAGCCTGGCCAAAAACACCTCCAGGGATCTGGCCCCAAACACCTCCCTGCAGGGGCAACCCATTCCAGCCTCTCACCACTCTCATGCTCAACAACTTCCTCCTCACATTCAATCTCAGTCTCCCCACCTCCAGCTTTGCTCCATTCCCCCTAGTCCTGGCACTCCCTGAGAGCCTAAAAAGTCCCTCCCCAGCTTTTTTGTAGGACCCCTTCTGATACTGGAAGGCCACAAGAAGGTCACCTGGTAGTCTCCTCTTCTCCAGTCTGAGCAGCCCCAACTCCCAACTAAATTATGCTGCTTCTCTTTGGTATGAGATATAAATGTAGAAGCCCTGGGTGTGTCTTTACTGAGTGCTTTTGCACCTGAGGCTCGTTGGGTGTGCTTGGGTCTGTGCACACCTGGGGCTTATTCTGTGGGCTTAATGAGGACCCAAACTGGTTCAGCTGTTGAGGAGCTGTCTCCCTTCCCTCGGCCATGCACCTGGGGCTTATTGTGTCCACTTGATGAGGACCCAAACTGGTTCAGCTGTTGAGGAGCTGTCTCCCTTCCCTCGGCCATTTCTCCTTTGTTCTCAGTGGTGAAAGGAGCTTGCAGTCTGGTGTTTCTTCTGCTAGCTTTGGATGGCCTGCTCAACAAGAAAGCATCTTCTGCTTCTGCTTGGAGTCTGCGGTGTCCTCGCAAAGGGTGCAGAAAGGGTGAGTACCAGGAGGAGATGTTTAAGCTCTTCTCTGTGATTTCTAATGATAGGATGATGAGCAATGGGTGCAAGATGGAGAATAGAAGGGTTCATGCGAACATAAGGAGAAACCTTTTTGCTTTGACTGTGACAGGGCACTGGAACAGGCTTCCCAGAGAGGTTGTAGAATCTCCTTCACAGGAGGCATTCAAAACCTGCCTGGGTGCCTTCCTCTGTGGCTGGCTTTAGGTGATCTTGCTCTGGCAGGGGGAGGGTGGACTCAATGATATTTCAAGGTCATTTCCAACCTCTAACATTCTGTAATTCTGTGATGGTAAAGCATCTGGAGAGAGAGCAGAAAATACAAGGTTTACTGGATAGTGGGACTTCCCAAAACAGCAATGTGCTTGTAAAATATTTGAGGTTTTCAGTGGGGAACTGCCTTCTTTTTTTTTTTTTTTCCCCTTCAAATGAAAGTCAGCTTTCAGCTAATATAGATTTATCCACTCTGGGATACAAAATCCTGCTTTCTGCTCGGTGCTATTTTTCCTGAATGCCACAGGAGGCTTTATTTTATTTATTTATTTTTTTTTTTCCCTGACAGCTAGCTAAAGGGCACGTTTATTTGACAACTCCTTCATCAGTGAAGAAGTAGAAAAAGCATTAATCTAAGGCTATGTGCACCACGGTGGTGCCAGGTTGCTCAGAAAGCAATAGTGTAAACACCTTTCAGCACTGTGGGGTTAACTGGGAAGCTGAACCTTCTGCACCTCCTAATGTAGGATCTGTGTATGAAGAGCTGCTTTTCGGGAATGTATCTGATGCCAGGTGGTAGGGGATGGGGAAGTGGATGGGAGGAGGGTAGAGAAACCCCAGGTGTGAAAGGGTTGGTCAAAAGTCAGGAGTGGTTTTGGATTGCAGAAGGTTACCTCAAACTGTTGGGAGCAAAGGCATTTGTCGTGGTAGACCTGAAGGATCAAAAGAGGCTTGTATGTGTGCTGGCTTGCCCAGTCATGGTTTTCTGCTTTCTCTCTGTTCTTGTGGAAGAAGCAATGGTGGGAAAAGAGACAAAATACCTGGTGCCACGGAATCTGAGCGCTCTGGCTTATATAACTTGTTTTAATCCTGCTTGCAACCTGTAGTAAACAAGGGTGCACGTGCTAGCCTCATGCTATGCCCGTTCTGGGCTTATGCTTTTCCCCAATATGGTTTAAGCAAACCTATGCTTTCACCCAACTATGGTAAGACTTGGATTACAGCCACTCTGATTGGATATGCTAATGTCCAAAAGGGTTCAATCAATCTCAGGCGTCAATACTAAAAGGAGATAACACAGAGTGCCTTTGCCATGCTTATGCTTCTGCCGTGATTTTGCTATTACTCTGTGCTCTGCATCGGTGCCTGTAATGCCTTATTATTGTTATATAGCTATATAAGATATATCCCACCCTGGAACCATTGAGACTTTCCAAGAGCAGCTTGATTAGCCTTCACACAATTAGCAGCATGAGATGCACATCTGCTGAGACACATCACAGGATGTCTTTGATCATATTCAGCGATTCTGTGCTCCACAACCTCCCTGGAGGTGCTCAAGGCCAGGTTGGATGAGGTGGGAGATATCCCTGCCTATGGAATTGGATGAGCTTTGAGGTCCCTTTCCAACCTAAACCATTCTATGTTCAGTCCTCAGGTGAGCAAAATACACATGTACCTGCTGCAAATGAGCAGCCAAACAGCCCCTGGAAGTCAATCAGACTGTCTGTATGTCAAAGTGTAGGCAGTGGCTTACACTGCTATGAAATGGGAATACAAGCAAAGAGAAGGAGGGGGGAGAGAGAGAGAGAGAGAGGAGGATTGTGAACTTCTTGTGTACACCAGCTTAAGGCACAGCCTTAAGTACAGTACCAGGAATGAAATCCTGGTTCTACTGAGGGTTGTGTAGTTCTGCCACTGACTTTGAGTCAAGGCTTCCCAAGTCTTTGTTTTCTTTGTATAGCCTTTTATTATGATCCTGAGCAACTGCAAAGGTTTGGGCTTCTGCAGATAAAACCTTTTCAGGCACTGACTTTTCTTGACAGTTTCAAATGTCAATCTGTTCTTAGCTGGTGGATTAGCGAGGCTTATTATAGACTGTGCTAATTTAGTCTGTGTATGTAGAGCTGCATTTGTAAGTAGCAAGGAAACGTGTGTTAACAGTTTTACATAATGACAGGTGAAACACTCATCAGTGTTTCAGATATCAATGAGAGGAAGCCCAAAGCTTGTCCTCAGATTCCTTCCTGGCAGGCAGAGCTCTCCTGTTTCAGTAGATGATAGAGAGTGGAAGGAAACTTCCTTAAGTACATTGACAACATGGGCAGTGAGTGTTCTGTGTGTAATGTTGACAAGTCTCACCTAGAATGAGACCACATCCAGGTGGGCAGGAGAGCCAATGGCATCCTGGCCTGGATCAGGAAGAGTGTGGCCAGAAAGACAAGAAAGGTTATTCTGCTCCTGTACTGGTCAGGCCACACCTTGAGTACTGAGTCTGGTTCTGGGCCCCTCAATTCAAGAGAGATGTTTGAGGTGCTGGGAGGTGTCCAGAGAAAGGCAATGAAGCCGGTGAGGGCCTGGAACCCAGTCCAGTGAGGAGAGGCTGGGGGAGTTGGGGATGTGCAGCCTGGAGAAGAGGAGGCTCAGGGCAGACCTCATTGCTCTCTGCAGCTACCTGAAGGGAGGTTGTAGCCAGATAGGGTTGGACTCTTCTCCCAGGCAATCAGCAACAGAAGGAGGGGGGACAGTCTCAAATTGTGCCAGGAGAGGTTCAGGCTGGATGTTAGGAGGAAGTTGTTGAAAGAGAAAATGATTGCCATTGGAATGGGCTGCCTGGGGAGGTGGTGGAGTTGCTGTCCCTGGAGGTGTTGAAGCAAAGACTGGATGGGGCACTTAGTGCCATGGTGTAGTTGATTGTCTAGGGCTGGGTGCTAGGTTGGACTGGATGATCTTGGAGGTCTCTTCCAACCTGGCTGATTTCATGACTCTGTGATTTCCATTAAAATACGGTACATGAGTTTTTATTAATCCTTGTCTGCACCCAAGGCTGATGCTACGAGACAGTGCCTTAATGTTTAAAAAAACCCCAAACCACAACAAAAAAAATGCAGTGCATTGCTTGAGAAAACATCACTGTAACCATCTAACCCAGACTTCTATGTCAAGGGAATGCTGGAAATGGACCTTGAGAAGAAGAAATCCCTGCTAGTTATAGGGAGAAAGTGAAGGAAAGAGATCAATCTATTAGCAACACGTGTTTTAAAATATGGATTCCTTTGCCAGATTTATTTTTACACCAGGAAGGAACTGCCTTTTACAGATGATGAGCCTGTACTGTTCTTTGCCAGGCAGTATTGCTGGCATTCAGAAGAGAGCAGACTAAACAGAAAATGCGAGTTAGTAGCTTCTGCAAGTTAAAGTGGAACAATCCCTTTTAATACTTAATTGGATTAAGTGGAGTCTTTATGACTCGGAATGCCACTGTGCAATATGCATGAGGTAGAAACTCTCTTAATTCATAACACTTTTTTTGCTTTGTGCAGTGGTAAGAAAACTTAGGTGCAAATAAATACATTCATTTTGGAAAAAAAAAAAAAAAAAAGAAAAGGCTGTCAGGGAGGTAAACTGAGTGCTGGGGCCTCTCTTGTTTGTGAGTGATTTGGAGTAGTGAAGCTTCTCACTCTCGGGCAAGAGCGATAAAGAGCTGTGTGCCTGCTGCTGATGGAGGAGCCAGGGAAGAATCCAGATTTCACTCCTGTGACTTTGAGATAACAGGAGAGGAACACAGAAATGTTTGTTTAACTTTGAATGCACGGAGAGAACAAATCTCAGTAATGCAGTGCGTGTGGGTTGTGGCTTGTTTTGTTGTGTTGTTTTTTGGTTTTTTTTTCTCCTCATGGTCACATTGACAATGACATTCTTCCTTCCAGACTGGGAGTTAAAGGCAAATTACTCCTACTCAGAGGTTCTGCTGAGTCTGGGATAGGAAGATGAAATATGCACTGGTTTGCATGTGATGATGTTAAGGAAAGAATCACTTTGGTGTAACACTGGAGTAGCTTACCCTAGTGAGGCACATTATCACCTAGCCTGGAGAAGAGGAGGCTCAGAGGTGACCTCATTGCTCTCTACAACTACTGAAGGGAGGTTGTAGCCAGGTGGGGTTGGGCTCTTCTCCCAGGCAACCAGCAACAGAATGAGGGGACACAGCCTCAAGTTGTGCCTGGGAAGGTATAGGTTGCATGTTAGGAGATGCCAGAGAGAGTGGTTGGCATTGAAATGGGCTGCCCAGGGAGGTGGTGGAGTCACTGTCCCTGGAGGTGTTCAAGCAAAGCCTGGATGGGACACATAGTGCCATTGACTAGGGCTAGGTGCTAGGTTGGACTGGATGATCTTGGAGACCTCTTCCAAGCTGGCCTATTCTATTCCTATTCTATTCCTATTCTATTCCTATTCTATTCCTATTCTATTCCTA
>VWZI01004050.1:27210-75963 GCA_013396835.1 Psilopogon haemacephalus | reverse complement strand
TACTCTTCTGGCATTGTTGCCTCTGTTTCTGCCACTCTGCAGTTCCCTGACTCTCTTTGAAAGGACTGAAGTAGGTTTACCATCCCATTTGTTCATGTTCTCACCAAATTGGTCACACAGGAATATCCAGAGTGACGCACGTGATTGCTGGTGTCTAGGTGGAATTTGTCTCCTGGGCTGGAATTGTCTGGCAGGAGGTGGGCGTCTGTTCCTGATATCAGAAACATGCACCCAGTCAGATGATGATGGAATGGTATCATGTGCCAGATTGGAGATGGAAGTTTTGAGTTCCTCCCTCTATTCTCTCATACTATCTCTAATGCCATCTTTAAAACTACTCTCTAGCTTTGTAGTCATAGTTTCTATTGCAGAGATTAGGGTGGTATGTGACAAGCTGTCCTCAATTTCTCTCTGTTGATCAGTAAATTCACCAACTGTGAGCTTTTTGTTATTACCCTTTGATAGAAACTTGCTAGCTAGGATGTTAGCATAGAATGAAGGAGAAAGCTTAATAATTTTCTTCATGAGATCTGATCCCAGAGGAACGTTATCAGGCTCATCTATGCATGATTTCCATAAAGCACTTCCTTCACAGCAAACTCCTTCAGAAGCTTAATTCCCTGCTCAACTGTGTTCCACTTCCTAGCTACCCACGGCAAGTCATCTCGGGAGGTGTATCTCAAACGTACAGCCAATAGAAGACGTGTCCACAAGCTAACCACACCCAGATCAGTTGCCAGATGTTTGTCCACTCCACTCTCCTTTGCAAGTGGGCCTAGTTGCTTTGCAGACCTGTCTCCTACCTGTAGGGCATTTGCACCAATTGTATGGAGTCTCACCAGCCAGCTTAGGATTGGCTCTCCTGATTCCCTTGAGTATTTCTTTCTAACTTCCCTGACTTCTCTAAGGGGATCATTAGAACCTCAGATGTCATCCTCCTCCTCTTCTCCTGGCTGATCTGTTGGTAGATGGCCATACAAAACTCTTCTAGCAGCATTTCTAATTTCCTGAGAACCATCATCTTTTCTTTTAACTAATCCTGCATTATCCTCGTATTTAGATATAAGCAAATCAGTTAAATCTTTAAGGCTAACTTTTTGCTTTTCCTGTTCCTTTACCTCCTGTGGAAAATCAGATGGACAAGGAGCACTCAGTTCCTCTTTTGACCCATGTTTTGATCCAGCTTTGGCTTTAGCTTTTGCAGGGGCTAGTTTAACAGAAGATGGAGCTTGTGGTTGGTCAGAATTTTGGGGAACCTGGGCTCCTGGTGGCACATTTGTATTGGTCTCTGTGTTGGAATCGCAATTTACAGGCTGAGAAACTGGACTGCCTAGAGAAGATTGTTTATCTGACTCTGTCTCAAGCTGTACCTTCTCAATATAAAAAATTTGGGACATTTACATAAACATTGTCCGGGCATGCAGGCACACTCTGTTGTTTGCGTTCCCGTTTCTTTATATCTCTTTCGCCTAGCTCGGTCAATTTCCCTGCTAAAAGTGAGAGCGGTTTTTTTAATACTCAATAGAGATATTAATATTATTATTAATAGGAAAACTATCACACATCTTAAATATACCACTGTGGCCCTCGAATAGAAATTCTCACAGGGGTCAGGAATCGTAGCTTGGGGCAAAATTACCCGTGCCAATGCAGTTGAGTAACTATTATTTCCTGATTTATTAAAAGTATCCAAAAAAGCATTAGAAGCTAATTCAGTTAGATTTAACCCTACATGACCGAAAAAATAGTCCACATAATCCCAAATCAACTTTTTAAACTTCCACCATGCCATATTCCAAATATAGGTACCAATTGTTGCCACAAGCCATCTGTGCAAAACCCAGAAAATCAGAGAAGGAAAAATTGAACACAGTACCCAAATCAGCTTCATTTTTAACTTCCAGGATTTAATCAATAGTCAAACAGATGTATTTAAACCTCAAGCCCCACATTGGGTGCCAATTAAAAAAAAATGTAGTGGTTTNACAGATATTTACAGATATATACAGTAAAAAGGTAATACAGACACCACACCCCTCCCAGAGATCAAAATCCCCAAGAGAGGGTAACCAAACACCCCTACCACCTTTCCGCCCTTCCCCAGTCTTATCTCACCACCAGTTGATGCTGCAGATAAGCTGAAGATCGGTCAAAGGGATTAGTAACAGGAAGGAGTTAGTAGTTTTACTCTGAATTAGCTAAAAGGCAGAGAGACAAAGGAGAAGCAGCCACAGCGCTGGACAGAAACAGTCTGCTCATCTGGTTGTTTTGAGAACAGTTCTTAAAACAACTTTTTTTTTTTCTTTCCTCAGTAAAACTCGGTGAAGTGACACACTGTGTTTATCTCTCTCAGCCAATAGTCTAATTTCTCACTCAAATTCTCCAATTAGCTCAAACCAACACAGGTTCATTTGTGCTCACCTCTGCAGCCTGTCCAGGTCCCTCTGGATGTCACCCCTGCCCTCTAGTATGTCTGCTGCACCACACAGCTTGGTGTCATCAGCGAACTTGCTGAGGGTGTTCAGTTAAGTCAATCACCAAATTTTGTACATATAGGGGCTACAACACTGCTTAATTCCTTCTAGAACCTTCAAAAAGTTCCTCCTAGAAACTCCATAAGATTGTTAGTTACATTGGTGAGTAAAGATACAGTATAGAGCACAAAACAATTAAATACACTACAAAATAATTTTCAAGGATTAAGACTTTTTTTTTTTTTAAAAAAAGGAGAGATTTTTAGATCACGTTTCTGTTTTCATTCATGTCACTTTTAAATTGTGTGTAACTTAAATACTTAACTATTTAGATTAATTTAGATTCTCAAACATGTCAGACAACTGACTTAATGTCCCCTGGTACTTTCCCCACCCTAGAAATGCTCATGGAATCTCTTCCCATAAAGTTGTCTGGATTTGCCATATATGAGTCCTTCCCCACCCTCCACTCCCTACCCTGGAAATGCTAATGGAATCTCTTAAGGCTGTCTGGATTTGTCATATATGGGTTCATTTTTCATAAGTTTTAAACAGTTTGAGGCATTCCTTAGTCATGTTGAATATGCTTTCAAAGTACCTTTCCCAGATACCCACTGCTGTAATAAAACATTAAAGGAAAAAAAATAATGAATTCTTGTTCAGAAGTGTATTCTTTTTCACACCATATGTGATAGAGGAGTTGAGATCTATGACCTTCCCCCAGTGGCTGAATTTCTGCCTTTTTCTTTACCAATTATGTGAAGAACTAAATAGTTTTTAAAAACTCAGGATCTATCCTAATGGTTCAAGACCTGTTGTCCACACATGCACTTTCTGCTCCCTCAGACAAGTTTTGCTGACTATTAGAGACTCTATAAGAGAAAGTAAAACTTGTGTGCTCATTGATTACAAAGAAAGGTGTCTAACTTAGCACCTTCATGACAAAAGATGTTAAGATACTCAAGTTACAAGCTTAACAATAACAATAGCTCAGGTACCTATAACGTATGACTATTTAGCCTTTTTAATTTATAGAAAAATAATTATCTTTTCTATAGATGTCTTTCTAGCATTTGCATATTAAGTAATATCACTTGGATTTTTATTTATCTGTCTCCAGAGATACTTCACAGGGAAGATATTCAGTATGGATCTGTGCTGGTTTGAGCTAATTGGAGAATTTGAGTGAGAAATTAGACTATTGGCTGAGAGAGGTAAACACAGTGTGTCACTTCACCAAGTTTTACTGATAAAGAAAAGAAAAGTTATTTTTAAGAACTGTTCTGAAAACAACGGATAGTGGATGGCTTCTGTGCGTTCTGAGCTGCGGCTGCTTCTCTTGCATGGTCTCCTTTGTCTCTGTCTTGGTAGCTAATTCAGAGTGATTTTACTAACTACTTTCCTACTTCTAATCCCCCTGGCCGATCTACTTCAGCTTATCTGCAGCATCAACTGGTGGTGAGATAAGACTGGGGAAGGGCGGAAAGGTGGTAGGGGTGTTTGGTTACCCTCTCTTGGGGATTTTGATCTCTGGGAGGGGTGTGGTGTCTGTATTACCTTTTTACTGTATATATCTGTAAATATCTGTTATATCTTGTAAATATTTCCTTGTATATTGTGTATTGCTGTAAATATACAGCTTCATTTATTAACTTCCAATGTCTTGAGTCCTATCTGGGGTTTTTAAAAGGTGGGGGGGCAGGTAACTGCCAAACCACTACAGGATCGAAAAACAGTCTAATAATTATAAGTCAAAGACTTTCATTTGAGATACTGTTAATAGATTTCAACAAATCATGAGGACAATAACTGACACACAATGTTACCTCCATGTTATTTGGAATGGTGGGACACCAATTTTTAGGGAAATTATCACAGACTGAGAATTCGCAAATGCTTAATAACAGTTAGAGATAATTTTCAGATATTTAACATATATAAAAATAACAAATTAAAGCCCAAAAACCTCTAGAAAATATTTTTCACTTAATTTTTCTTATTAACAATATTGTAAATAATTATTTATTTATTATTCAAATTTATAGTGCCATTATGATTTTTGCTTCCTGGTAAATGAAAAAGCAGATGTCAATACTTGATTCTTATTCAGTGTAGACTATAATTGCTTTGACTTCTTGTTATTTGAATTACTATGGAAAATCCAATGACCTTTGTGTTACATTAGAACATCAGAATTAAAGTAGATAAGTTTATATCTTGAGATGAAAAATAGTTTTTGATTTTCACATTCCAGTCTGTTGTTGGAAATTTAAATTCTCTATGGGCATATTTTAAGTTAAGATCCCAACAGGAAATATGCCTATTTCTCCTGTCTCTAAGGGCATGCAAATAAGGATCAGGCAAATTGATATTCATTATGGCACATATAAAGATCCTTTAGTTTTCCTCCCTTTTTGCCCCTTGGAATTTTAAACAATTACATCCTGATTTATTTTAATAGTGCTTTCTTAGGAACATACAAATATTTCAAGATTAAATTAAATATTGCATTTTAAAATCTTTTTTAATTTTGTATTAAAAATAAGATCTAATCTTTTGTATGCTAACAGTAAGAATTAGGATTTTTTTTTCTATTTTAAAATAATTATTAACATTAGAAATTGATTATGGAAAGAAACCTTTCTATAGCCCTGGCCTTCCTTATTAATACAAAATAAGCCATTGTCTAGCAAAGTGCTGAGTTTTGCAATAGGAGAGACAGCACAGACACTGCAGTGAGAAATTGTTGAAGAGTTTGATTTTAAAATGTGTTCCACCATAAAAATCCTAATTCCTGCAAAACATCAAGTGCTTTAAAAATCCTTTCACACTGAAGTTATTGTCAATGAGTCTAGCTTACCTGTCTGTTTTCTTTCTAGCCTTTCCCAGAGCACAGCTAGATTCTCCCCTGCAGTATGTAGGAGGCTATCTGAATTAATGCTTCTGCAGTTTACAAAACCTCTTGTAGTACATAATTTTGCTAGACGTAAAAAGATGGAATTAGATCTCTTTTGGCAGACTTAGTGTAACCACTTACATATGAGCTGCCCTGCTGTTCCCTCTCTGAAAACCCATTGTCTCTCTATCATTGTAGACTTCCATCTTGGCAAAATTGTATTGCCACAGTGTGATTTCCATGGGCTTTATTTTAAACAGAATTATTTATGCTATTCTCACAAAATCTAAATCACCATGAGAGAGCCTCTAGAGTGAAGGTTAATTCTGTTGCCAGCAGCTGCAGCTTCACTCTCCAAAGCTGAGAAGAGCTGGTGGCAGCAATTACTGGCCATCCTTGTTCTGATAAATTCATGTTTTCTCTTTGATCAAATATGCCAAGCTTTTAATTCTGTATAATCGTTAGTCACATGAAGTGCCAGACCATCTTGTTTTAGCATCATTCACATCTGCTGCTATTTTCCAGTCATACAGGTAAAATGCATTGATTTAAAACATGCTGCTTTAACCTCAGCATCCTTATGTGGAAGAATGCCAGTTGCTCCTCAAATACCATTCCCAACCATTTGAAATCCCAAGAGATAGTATTCCAGCTGAAATTATTTTAAAACAAAAAACCCAAAAAAAACCACTCCAAAACCTAAACAAAACAAAACTTAAAAAAAAAAAATCAACCACCATCCTTTCTGTCATCACATATTTGTTAAGTTTGCAATGTTAAATGCTGCAGCACTTTTTAGTTTTATCACAAAACACACCCCAGCAGAAAATTGCCATTTACATTAAGTGCAATGAGTGATTGTGATCAGGAGGAAATAGTAGTGAAAATTAAATTAGTAGCAGACTGTAGCCTTTATGTAGTACTTTTTCCCACTAACTGCATTCACCTTTGGATACACAAAAGCCTAGTAAGAAAATCCATGATTTGAGGTACCTAAACTTTCAATAATGATCCCAAAAGTAGAGTGTCAGAAACAAGAATGAGGTGGAGGAGTAGTATCACAAGGGTAAACATAATACCTTTATCTTTAAGAAACCAGTGGGTCATGCAGAATATCTATCACATTTACATTGCACATTAGAGACTTTCAGACATAACTGAAGCATGCTACCATAATGATGGGTTTAAAAAAAAAAGTTGTTTTCTGACTCCAGAAAATTTTTCACCACTTTTACCAAGATGAGGTGGAAAGTAAAAATTTTGAACATACTGTGAGATGAAAAAAAGAACAAAATGAAACTTGACCCAAAAATCATCAAAAACTAATCCAGTACCTCACTTACTGGTTTCAGCTTTTTCCTCTGCTTTGATTTCTGAAATAATTATTTTCAGATCAAATTTCTAAACAGAAGCACATCCAGTGGGCAAACTAAGCTTTTCATTTAGAAAATGCATAAATGGGATCCTCCAGCTATTTCAGAACTGTTTATTCTTGCCCTTCTACACATACTGCATAAAGCCTGTACACTTACAACTGCATACATTTTGTATTCTTAGCATGACATGGTGCTCTTCCAACTCTTCAAACCAAAAGAGACAATTTGTTAGAGTTAAAGCAGTGAACTGCTAATGTTCAGATGGAAAAGTCTACATGCCATGATTTCACATAAGAAAGGAAAATTGTAGGGCCTAAACTAGCAGGGTGGTGTATATATTTTTATCACGTCCAGTATTGAACACACTGTTGTATTAATTTAGTCCTAGAAGTACTCTTTCACAAGAATTATTTACCACATACAACAAGTTTAGAAGCTCTTTTTTTTTCAATAGCCTGAGTGATAAAGCATGGCGATATGTTTGAAGTAGAAGTTCATCAGAACAAATGTTCTAGCACAAAAAAATCTTTAATGTAGAAAGAGAAAGAAAAATAAAATTCCTTTACAACAGGATAGAAATTAATAGAGAAAATGTCTAAACAGGTGTTAAGTATCACAAAATTTTAATACAGGTGAAAGTATTTGAAATGGTTTGGGGTTTGTTTGGTTTGTGGTTGGCATTTGTTTATTTGTTCGATTGGGGATATTTTGCTGCTTTGGGCAGCCCTTATCACATTTTCACACTAGTTCTCACATACTCCAATAGAACAAGGTGACTTTAATTCCCTCCCTGTTATCATGCTCCATAGGAGTATTTCTGATAAAAGTAGCAGCACAAACAAGAAAAAAAACTTTTGTGATGACAATACATGTATACACTAAACTCACATACATAAACATTTTTAATCTTTATTCAAAGAACATTCTTCTGATCTGAATGACTTAGGTAACTCTGACTTTTCAGAGTTTGATTCTTTGATAACTGAAGGCAAAAAACATGGGATATTTAGACACGCCAAATGTCAACTTAGTTGAGGAACAATTATTTTAATTGCTGACAGAAGTCAACTAGTTTTTCACTGGCTACTGTAAATACTTTCCAACACATTTTTAACCTGCTCATATCTCCCAGAAGGGGTCATTAATATATTTTGAAAATACATCTATGTGCCATACTACAACTATGGGCCATTCATAATAAAGCATATGTGAATAAATGCATTGCAGGTTTAGCTGCAATATGCATTTTTATTAAGGATAACTGACATTGAGACTTCAGGTTCTTCCATGTAGATATAAACATTCCATAGAATACAGGCATGAGACAGAGGGGGTTTTTTATGTACAATGGAGATGAAGTGACATTCATAGGCATCATTAAGTTTGTCTACAGCAGACAGAAAATGGCAGAGGAATCATATAATAGAATCATAGAATCAGTCAGGGTTGGAAGGGACCAAAAGAATCATCTAGTTCCAATCCCACCTGTCATGGGCAGTGACACTGCATGCTAAATCAGGCTGTCTAGAGCCTCATCCAGCCTGGCCTTAAACTCCTCCAGGGATGGGGCTTCAACCACCTCCCTGGGCAACCTGTTCCAGACTCTCACCACCCTCATGCTGAAGAACTTCTTCCTAACACCCAGTCTAAATCTACCCATTTCTGGCTTTGTTCCATTCCCCATAGTCCTATCACTACCTGGCATCGTAAAAAGTCCCTCCCCAGCTTTCTTGTAGGCCCCCTTCAAACACTGGAAGGCCACAATAAGGTCACCTCAGAGCCTTCTCCTCTCCAGACTGAACAGTCCTAACTCTCTGTCTATCCTCATACCAGAGGTGCTGCAGCCTTCTGATTATCCTCGTGGTCCTTCTCTGGACACTTCCCAGAACATCCATATTCCTCTTGTAATAGGGACTCCAGAATTGGACGCAGTACTCTAGGTGGGGTCCCACCAGTGCAGAGTAGAGGGGGAGGATCACTTCCCTCGACCTGCTAGCCACACTTCGCTTGATGCAACCCTGGATCTGGTTGGTTTTCTGGGCTGCAAGAGCACACTGGCTGCTCATATTGAGCTTCTCACCCATCAGCATCCCCAGGTTCCTCTCCTCAGGGCTCCAGCCCTGTCACTCCTCCTCTCCAGCCAGTCACTGCCCAGTGTATTTTGGTGGTTGGGATTGCCTTGACCCAGATGCAGGACCTTGCACTCAGTCTTGTTGAACCTCATGAGGTTGCCCAGGGCCCACCTCTCCAGCCTCTCAGGGTCCCTCTGGATCGCATCCCTGCCCTCCAGCATGTAAGCTGCACCACACAGCTTTGTATTGTCAGCAAACTTCCTGAGGGTGCACTCAATGCCTCTGTCCATGTCATCAACAAAGATGTTAAACAGGACTGGTCCCAGGACTGGTTCCTGAGGATCAGTCCCCTTGTCACTGGCCTCCACTTGGATATGGAGCCATTGACAGCCACTCTTTGGGTGCAGCCCTCAAGCCAATTCTTTATCCGTCTAGTGGTCCACCCATCAAATCCATGTTTTACCAGCTTGGAGATCAGGATGTCACATGGGACAGTGTCTAAGTCTTTGCTCAGGTCCAGGTAAATGACAGCAGTTGCTTGTCCCTCATCTATTAATGTTGTGACCATTTCTTAGAAGGTCATCAGGTTTGTCAGGAATGATTTTCCCTTGGTGAAACCTTGCTCATTGTACAAAATCACCTCTTCACTATTCTTCTGTCTCGGTAGTGCCTCCAGGAGGATTTGCTCCATAATCTTACCAGGCACAGAGGTGAGACTGACTGGCCTGTAGTTCCCTAGTTCTTCCTTCTTGCTCTTTTGGAAAATGGGGGTTATATTTGCCCTTCTCCAGTCAATGGGGAGTTCACCAGAGTGCCAGGACTTTTGGAATATAATAGAGAGGGATTTAGCAACCTCATCTGCCAGTTCTCTCAGCACCTGTAGGTGTATCCTGTTGGGTCCCATGGACTTGAACACTTTCAGGTTCTTCAGGTGATCACAAACTGATCTTCACTTATGATGGGCAATTCTTCCTTCCAGTCCCTGTCATTATCTTCCATGACTCCAGAAGTATGGTTGGAGGCCTAAGAATATTCCCATTCAGTTCAAAATGGACCTTATAGGAGAGTATCTCAGCTACAAATGTCTAAAAGATGTTTAAAGGACCTCTAAATTGTTGACACCAATATTAACTGAGACATTTTCCAGCCTGAATGTCTTTCTCATTTTGATACACAGATGAAGGCATCATAAGGATGGCCAATCTTCTGAAGGCATTTTACTCTAAAAACAATTCTATATCCTTTTAATAAACATAACATCTCAGTGAAATATCTGTCTAGCATGTTTTAGCTACAATGTTGTTATTTGGGGAATTTAAACTATTAGTAAATTATAAATGATAACATTTACCTCCATGCACTAGTTACAAAGCCACATATAAAACTACAATGAGATTCATTAAGAAGATGCCTACAGTTACTTTTACAAGCTTTCACTGCCTTTAATGGGACATGACAGTATAGGCACATAAACATCTTCTGTACTTAGTTATTTGTTCAGCAGTAAGCTGAATCAGAGAGAAATACTACAATTATAACAATATCTTCTCCATTCATGTATAAAAAAAATATAAACAGACAAGCCTTTCTCTTCTCAGTTTCAAAGGTCTTCTTAAATATAGGATGAAACTTCAGCTATGGAATACAACACAGCACAGCAGACACAAGAGCCAAAGACAATCTCAGGAATGTTATGCTGCTGACATTAAACTTCTGCTGTGGAGAGATCATTACAAAACAAAGAAAATGTGCCTAAGCATTACATTTTACAGGGGTTTTCCACCGAATTATTTCAAGAAATGGATCTGCATGTCAGGAGATCACATATGCTCTCATGTGCAGCCTGAGCTCAACACTGCAGAGCTTTTCTGCTTGAGGCACATGGAGCACAGCAAAATATGCATAATTCTCCATGGGTGCACAAATAACACTTTCTTGAGGGGTATCTATCTCACCTTCAAAGATTGTACTTTAAATGGTTGAACAGATTTACTATCAGTAAATCAGAATACCATAAGTTCAAGTTTAATTCTCTATGTACTGTGCAGCAAACCAAAAGGAGGAGTGAAATTTTCATTTTATGATTTTACTCAAAAGATCCAAAATAGCCAAAAAGAGAAGACATTATGTTTACATCTGCTTCACGTAACAAGCAGATCTTAAGCGGAGCCCAAAGTAAGAACCAATGTACAGTCTACACATTTGTCACCAGCAGAGGACAGCAGCGGCAAACTCCTGCCTCATCCAACGGCAAGGAATAGACAAGAAAAGAACTGTGACTACTGTAGGTATCCCTTGGAGAAAATAATTTCCAAAAGGAGAATTGCAGGACAGTGAGGTAACCATGGAGGGAGATTAGCATTTTCATAGGCACTACACAAGACAAAGGACAGTGCATATGTACAGAAGGAAAATAAATCTTTAAGATAAAGTAGGAAAAGCTCAGTAGGAGTCAGCTTCTACTTCTTTGGAAGAAGGACTAACAATTTAAAAATGGTGTGTATACAGCTGTCGTGGTTTCACTGCCGACAGAATAAAAAACTCTCAAATGAATTGGAGAAAATACCAGAATTATATTTTGGATAGATGCATGAAAAAGTTACAGAGCAGATGTAGAAGTTATAGCAACCCCCTTGAATTTTATTCCCATCCCATAACTAAATCTGTAAACCCCAGTGCTCCAGTCCTCCGTTCCCCATGCCTTTGCCATTCCTAAGCCCCAAAACATGCCTACCTGCTTACATATTTACCCAACAACAGCTCCTACCCAGATACGAGTGGAGGGGGAGGAAAAGGAGAGGGAGCTGGCCTTGCCCTGAGCTTATGAGGAGATAGCAGAATTATGGGATTGAATAACATTCTCCTCATAGTCCCTAGAGGGGTTTTAACCCTATGATTCCCAACCTGGGACAACAGCAAAGACCAGAAAAGGCTTATGACTACTTTGACTGAAATAGTTGAAACTTCCATGTCAGAGTCTATAGCAATTACCTGCAGAACACTATGAAATTAAATGTAACACTTGCTGAAGGTGTTACTATTCACAAGAACTGATATTGTAGCAGGAATGGTATGGGGACCAGTGCTATTCAATATATTCATTGATGACCATGATGAGGGAACAGAGTGCACTGTCAGCAAGATTGCTGATGACACAAAACTGGGAGGAATGACCAGTGTCCCTCAGGAGTCCGTACTGGGATCAGCATTGTTTAACATCTTTGTTAGTGATATGGACAGTGAGATTGAGTGCACTCTCAGCAAGTGTGCAGATGACAAGCTGTGTGGTCTGGTTGACACACTGGACAGTAGGGATACTATCCAGATGGACTTGTACAGCCTTGAGAGATGAGTCTAAACCAACCTCATGAAGTTCAATAAGGCAAAGTGCAAGGTTCTGCACCTAAGTTGGGGCAATTCCAAAGACAATTATAGACTGTACAAGGAGTGACTAACGAGCAGACTCAAGAAGGACTGAGGGCTGTCAGTTGATGAAAACCTAAACATGAGCCAGCAATGTGTGCTTGCAGACCAGAAAACTAACCATATACTGGGTTGCATCAAAAGAAGTGTGACTGTCAGGGTGAAAGAGATTATTCTACCCATATACTCTCCTCTGATAAGAGCTTATCTGGTGTATTGCATACAGTTCCAGTTCCCCCAACACAAGAGGGACATGAAACTGCCAAAGCAGGTCCAAAGGACTATGGAGATAATCAAAGGGCTGCAGCACCTCCCCTGTGGAGACAGACTACAAGAGTTTGGGTTATTTCACATGGAGAAAGGAAGGCTCTGGGGAGAACTCATAGCATCCCTTCAGTACAAGGACTTGCAGGTGTTGCTTGATGAGAAGTGTGCTTGCAGCTCAGAAAGCCAACTGAATCCTGGAGTACATAAAAAGTGTGGCCAGTAGGTCAAAAGAGGTTATTCTCCCTCTCTATTCCACTCTTGTGAAATATTATTGGAGTATTGTGTCCAGCTCTGGTCTCCAGGGAGATCTTACAGCAGCCTTCAAGTATTTGAAGGGGGCCTTAAGAGTAGCTGGAGATGGACTTTTTATGAATTCATGTAGTGAGCAGTAATTGCTTTGAAGTGGCATAAGTTAGAACTAGATTAGACATTAGGAGATTTCCTAGAAAAGTTGTGGAGGCTACAACCCTGGAAGAGTTCAAAATCAGGTGGAATGGGGTATTGAGCACCCTAGTCTAATAGGTGCCCCTTTTCATGTCATAGATGTTGGAAGAAGATAACTTTCAGTGCCTCTTGCAACACAAATCACTCTATTAAATATTGCATTGTAACATAAGAACATCAATAAAGAAGCATATATTCAAATTTCATTGTCTGGATTCCATGAGCTCAATCACTGAAAGTGAACTTCCTACTTCTACATGATACAAATAGGAATAAGCTAGAAGGAATTCAAACTCTCTGAAGAAAAATAAATTAGAACAATTATTATTGATGCTATTTTCCCCTTCTGCTTGCAAACAGCACCCTTATACTTGAATGTGTTTTAGCCTGGACTTGATTTTACACTGAAAATAACTCTAGGTATTCCAGTTAGAAGAAGATATATTTCAAGAAAATACATGTGATACTGGAGACATTCTTTCCTATTTGTGAAACCCTAGTTACACTCATCTTGCTAAGTAAATTTAGCTATAGACGGTTCCCTACTTCACCCATGTCCAGTCAAGACAGAAACAAACAAAAAAACCCACAGAAACCAGGACAAGCAAACAGAATTCAAAGATGCCAAATAGTTCCTGCTATATGAAAACAAAATTCTGAGGATTCACCCAGAATTTCTCAGTGATGACAAAAATATATCATGTGTGTTATCTTTGGAAAGCAAATCTACAGAGGAATACCAAGGACATTGCATGAAAATGTATATTAAAGGCAGGATAACACCCTGTTTGGCAGCTGTTCTTCTTTCAACATACATACTGGGATCAACCTTGTCATTGTAAAATTTTGTAGACCACACCACATAGTTTTATAATTATCTCATCAAAAGTTAAATGGATGTCAACTGTTTGCATATGTTATACCATTTAAAATGTAATCAGAAAGCCTTTGTTCCATCAAAGAAGAAAAAAATGATTAAACTAATATCTCAGCAGTGAAAATTGACTAGTAAAACTGCTGCCAGCTTATCTGATTGAAGAAAATTTCTCATTTTCAGTTCAGTTCAGAGAATTGACTCTAAACTGATGGACCTTAGATTTCCTTATGCCTTTTCTATGCTGAACAACAGAACACAATCCCAGTTTTGGAGATGAAAATGTTTAAATGCTAGTCTTTTCTATGAATGTGGAGATGGAGTCAGCTATTCCATATCAGTCAGTCACCAGAACCCAATACTTCATTTCATCCATTTCCTTGTCTGCAAGACAGAAACACCAAATCCCTAGTTTCTGCTTCAGCTTGTTCAGCAGTTGTCATTGTGCTCCAGATACACAGATGAGGTTAAGAATTGAGACCCCCTATATATAGTCAGTTTCCATTGTTTTGGATACAAGCTAAAGAATAAATATTTCAAGAACTGACTCCATGTAATTATTGTGTGAAAAATAGTGAGCTGTGTTAGAAGACACAGAGAAAACAGGGATCTGTTTTGATGTCAAATCCTTTAATATATAGTCATGGTGATAATCGACTATCCCACTTCTAACAGTGGACAATCTCTTACTTCTTGGAAATAGGAAGTTGTGTTAGAGGAGTTTGAAAATTTAAAGGAAACAATATTAGATAACAAACAAACAAAGAAAAATTTGTGTAACATTACAAACAATTCACCACACTAAAACTGCTATAGGAGTTCGAGAGACAATGAAGTAATTTGCTTTAATAAAATTTTACTTATATGCCATGGAATTACAATGTTATTTGTACATGGCTATAACTCTTAATTAGAAGATATGTTCACTGATACGTCATTTTTGTTCAAAATAATTAAAACTTCTTAAAATATTCAGTAACAAATAATGACACACTAACACTGCACAGTTAAAACAGATTATTTGAAAATTGAATCTAAATATACTGTAATTCACATTCATTAAAAGAGTAGATATTTTCCAAAGGAATCAAACTGTTCTATAAAAATCAATTCATTTTATAACAGTAAAGTATTACAAACCTGCAGTTAAAATGCAGTCATTTAAATGGAAGGAACACTAATCCAGTGGTAGTAGTTCCATTAACCCAATAACACTTCTTTATATTTAAAAAATAACTAAATAAAATAAAAATCCACCTTGCATCTATGAGACAGAGTGGGACATCTTTAGACTCAGTAGTTGCTGGTTAGCCATGAAAAGACTAATTGTTATACATAGCCAATTCAAAATATATGTTTAGAAATGGAGAAGGAAAATTATTTGCAGAAACACTTAACTTCCAGCTATAGCTCTTGGACTATAAAACAAGATACAATAAAATAAAACTCATAAAATTAATATTTATGTTTCAGCTTATTATCTTAATGCATGTGGGATGGAAGAGCAGGCACTGAGGTGGATTAGGAACTGGTTAAAAGATAGAACTCAAAGAGTGGTGATCAATGGTGCCAGGTCCAGTTAGAGAGCTGTAACCAGTGGAGTCCCCCAGGGATCAGTGCTGGGTCCGGTGCTGTTCAACACCTTCATCAATGACATTAACGAGGGGACAGAGTCTGCTCAGCAAGTTTGCTGATGACACCAAACTGGGAGGCTTGGCTGATACAGCTGAAGGCTGTGTGGCCATCCAGCGAGATTTGGACAGACTGGAGAGCTGGGCACAGAGGAACCAAATGAGGTTCAACAAAGACAAGTGCAGAGTCCTGCATCTGGGGAGGAATAATAAACTGCACCAGTACAGGCTGGGAGGTGATCTGCTGGAGAGAGGCCCTGTGGAGAGGGACCTGGGAGTCCTGGTGGATAACAAGTTATCCATGGGACAGCAATGTGCCCTTGTGGCCAAGAAGTCCAATGGGATCCTGAGGTGTTCTCCTCTATTCTGCCCTGGTGAGACACCATCTTGAGTACTGTGTTCTGTTTTGTGCTCCCCATTTTAAGAGGGACAGGGATCTGCTGGAGAGGGTCCAGTGAAAGGCTATGAGGATGATTAGGAGACTGGAGCACATGTCTTATGGGAAGAGGCTGAGGGACCTGGGGCTTTTCAGTCTGGAGAAGAGCTGGATGTAAGCTGCAGCACAGGAGGTTCCACCTCAACACAAGGGGGAACTTCTTTGCTATAATTGTCACAGAGCACTGGAACAGGATCCCCAGAGAGGTTGTGGAGTCTCTGTCTCTGGAGACTTTCAGCGCCCATCTGGATGTGTTCCCCTGTGACCTGAGCTAGATTGTATGGTCCTGCTGTGGCAGGGGGGTTGGACTCGATGATCTCTTTGGGTCCCTTCCAGCCTCTCACATCAAATGTCCCAACTGATCACTACCTTGAGTAAGTTGTGGGGTTTTTTTGTTGGGTTTTTTTTTGTTTGTTTTGTTTTTTTGTTTTTTTTGTTTTTTTTAATTCACATGACTTATCTATTTCTTCTCAGAAAGCCAAAATAGATTGTTTGGACCCTATTGAACTTTTTTTTTTTTTTTTTTAAATTTTTAGGAGACCAGCATTCTCTTTTTCAGTTTTTATCTATACAATATACAAATTTGGCAGTGGAGTGACAGTTGTACAAGACATAATCTACCTCCACCCATAAATAAACCATCCTATTTCAGCCCAGAAGGCTTTTACAAGTTGCAGTTTGCACAAGTAAGAACACTTGCCCTTTAAATCTGTGCTGAGATCTGTCACAATTCAATCATCCTGTTTGAATTAGGTTAGATAGAGTGCTGACCAAAAGCCACACACAGAAGTAGTTGTAGAAACCCACAATGTCCACATATTTCATAGTTTTGGTTTGCAAGCCTGTGCATCAACAAATTGTGCTGGATAAGACAGCAGAAATGCCCCAGCATTTGTTACATGTGACAGATTTTTCAATTTTAAGTGTATGCTATATAAACTTCCATTGGCATCAAATGCTTTCTTGACAAATTGCATCTATAATACTCAGTAAACATCATCAGGTTTCATCCAGATGTTACTGCACTTCACAGGATTCTCAATGCATAGTTCTGAAAGTGGAGTTTACCAAATGTTTCTTCAGACAGGCAGTTGACTTTCTTAGGTCCATTATTTCTCAGGAGAAACTGATATTTGTTTCCATGGCCATATCCCATCACAGATAATAAAGATGACATTCTCTTACATTTTTATATTCTATTGAAGATATTTCCTACCTATGTTTTAATATGCTTAGCTATCAAGACAATTATTTCAAGAGAGCTTTAACCTGCCTTTGGGTAAATAAGACACAAATAAGCTTCATTGTGATGAAAGACTTCACTGTGAACAAACAAGCACAGTTTGATTCCACATTACCTGCAATTATAACGATGGCTGACAAAACAACAGAGCTGGCTTCACACCTACTCAAACCCATGAAGACAACCAAGACGAACATTTATGTCAAGAATACTTACAGAGAAGCAGCTCACAAAATGTATCTCACTTGTGAAAAAGAATCACTATTCTGTTTATGAGTTTGGGTAAATTTATAGGTATTTATGTTAAAACTGCATACAGATCACAATTATTTGATGATATTGTTAGCAATAAAAGGATTCAGATGAGCAAGAAGCAAATTGTCCAATAATCAGTGAGAACACTTCCATTTATGTATGACATAAAGTATGGACCAGCAACTGCAAAAGTGATGTCTGACTGCTTATCTCATCTGCCCTTATCTCTACCAGATGCCCAGATAAATGATGATATAGAGTGCTTGGAGAGATTACAAGCATACTACTACAGTGCAAAAGAGCAATTTAGAACTACAGTTTAACACATCTCATTCATCAGAAAACAATGTGATTTTCTGATAACAAGGTGGCCTCATAATCCCAAATGAGTGGATTCATTTCTATAACAGCATGCAATACTAGAAAATTAACTTTTCTTACATGATATCTGTGACAGGTTTGCTGACTACTTGGGACTTTCTTTTTTCTTGTGGTGGGGGGAGTTTTTTGTGTTTGATTGGTTGGTTCGTTTGCAGGTTTGGGGTTTTTTTGTTGTTGCTGTTTGGGGTCTTGTTTCTTTGATTATTTTGTTTGTTGGGGCTTTTTGTTTGTTTGGGGGCTTTCTTTGTTTTTATTAGATAAAAGCATCAACAACTGTTGAAAAAAGAGTAACTGAGAACTTTCTTAGTGGTCAGAATTGCAGGTTCAAGTTAAAGTTTGTTGAAACTTGAATCCAGTCTTATGGTACAAAAGCATTAATTGAAATGCTATCATCACAGACTATTCTTGTACTTTAGGCATTATTAGAAAATTTGGTTGCTGATAATTAAGGCACATTTAGTCACATAGTTGCTATTCTACTTCTTTCTTTTTTTTTTTTTTTTTTCCAAAATAACCTTTACTCAGAAAGAAAGGGTTTATGTACAGGCAATGAACAATTTTCTGACTTCGAGATAAAACTTTTTAAAAGGACTGCTAACCTGGAAGGAAAAGCTTGACAATTCTTCACTGCAGACTTCCTACAAATTTACAAGGTTACATGTCACCCAGCAATTCAAAGAACAGCTCCTGATTTACTGCATGGATGGAGAATGCATACAAAGCAAAATGTTAAATATTAACATATAACCATTGTCTTAACCTGGAAGACCATGATTAAATAGAAGGCAACACCCAGAATAAACAGCAAAAATCTGAAATACATGTAAATTTGCATCAAACACCTTGAAACTGTGGACTGTATGGCAATCCAAAAGAACTCCAGAAATAATACCTCACAGAGAGTTTCTTTGCTGTTTATTTGATTGCTTCTTGTTTTGTTCCACTGCAAGAGGAAATAAGGATGTGAAAGCACTAAATCTTGCTGTCTCCTCCTGGTTCAAATCACCATTTGTGAGAGATTATTTGTGGCTGCAAGAACATGGGCACACAGAGGAGCATGGAATTGTGGCCTTATGTTGTCCCAGAAAGGCTCCTGTACAAGCATAATCATAAAAAGAAATGCTTTTTTTACATCCATCAGAATGACTTCTATGTATCTGCAGCACTCTAAGTATGGCTCATCTATTCTGGATTAGCTAGTGGGGTGAATAAGGACTCAATGTGCTGGAGCAGATCACAAAAAAAAGGATGGATCTAGGCAGTGTCTCTCAGGGTACCTAACTTGAAGATCCAGGCTCAGAGTGGGGAGACCTCACAGTACGTAGCAATAGGGGAAGGGACAATGGTTTTAAACTAGGGAAAGGTAGATACAGATTGAACATTAGGAAGAAGTTCTACTACGACTGTGGTGGAACATTGGAACAGTGTTGTCCAAGGAGATCCTTGGAGACAATAACGATCAATAATAATAGGGCTCTGAAAAACCTGATGTCACTGCTCAGAGCAGAACTCAAGAGGTCCTTTACAATCCAGTGCATTCTTTTTTTTTTTTTTATTGTATGATTCATGCACATGGAAAGATTTTTCTATTTTAACAGCTTTTACTCACCAGCAATCTCCAGTAGATTGCTCTCTGCTATTCACTGCGGTGCATTGAGTGTGACAGGTATATGAGCAGTCAGCATCCTTTCGGATACAGACAATGGAGATTAGGTACATGTATACTGGACCTAACTGAATGTAAACATTATTCCTAATGTTTAGTCTTAAATCAAATGTCATTGCATTATTCGGCCTTATTAGATGGTTCACTATTTACTCGCAATATAATTAGTGGATGTTCTAATAAGACAAATTGTTAATGATTCTACAATTCCGTGATTCCACAATTAATTAACAATCATCTGTACTGGCAGAATAGGTCTATTAGAATATATACACATACCCTTTCAATTTACATACACATTGGTTTTGTTTTGTTTTGTTTTAATATAACATAGAAATAACATGTACAGCCAGAAAAACTAGAAATGGTTCTTCACTTATGTGTTTGGAAATCCTTTGGCATGCCTGCACTTGACTACAGATGCATCTTATTTGAGAATTCCTATGGCAGACTACTCTAACTACCACCTGAAAATCACTGCTGTGCACTGTCAGCAGATTTTAGCAGCCAAAATCCCCTCAGATTCCAATTACATTGAACGTGTTCCTACATCCTAAGAACCAGAGGAAGCTCTTTCTGCCATTCTGCCTGTTTCCTTTTAGGTACTATGCACTGTGTGTGATCAAGATTTAGAGAGCAAAGAACAGGATTGATTGCTCTTTATCTAAGTGAATTGTTGCAGTCATCTACCTACAAACCTCAGCCAGAGATGAAAGGAAACTCCCCTAGTCTGAATTTAAAATTCTTGAGAAGAATAGGTCTTCCATGATTAGGAAGATGGTCTGGAGCTGAGTGCAGAGTGGCTTCATATATTGTTTAAAAATTTTCAAAGGCTACAGGAATATTTGACTTCATGATTAAAGAGTTTTTTAACACAAAAATGCTGAAAACAGTTAGTGCTACAAATTTGTGCCAAATCAACTAATTTTGCTAGTGCAAGATACTACAAGTTACGTGATGACCAAGATGAATTTTACACAGAAGAGGGGAACAGATCTTCTCTTTCCATTTTTTACGACTAACATATAAATCAGAGCAAAAAGAATTACAGGTAGACAGAGGAGAGCTGGAAACACTTATCCTTCTTTTTATTCAGTGAGATCAAAATCACAATATCAACAAGATCTATGGTGCTTATGGTAGAAATAAATAGCTGTGGTAGTTTAATCTTTTTGGGCTACTAAAGAGCATTTTGTGAAGTATAATCAGAGTAGCTGCAATCTAGAGCTTATTAATTTATAGTGGTTTTCATTTTCAAAGCATTGCAAACACAACAAATTCTTAAGTATTTCCCAAAGCATGGAGCATGTCCCATGAGAGGCCTAAAAATGCACTTAGATGCAACAGGCTCAAAATGACCTCCGAATCACTCCAGAGTCTCAGCTGTTATTAGTAGCATCAGAGTATAGATAACATTTCAGAAAAATATCTATGTGATTTAGGAACTGCCAGGCTGGTAGATGAGATCTGCAAAATTGCTTCAGCAGCTGAAGACAGTAATTCTCCACAGTGATTTCTATTTCTTTTTTACCTCAGTTGAGAGTTAATTCCTTTAAAATTAGGATTCTATGAAAATAATCTCAGCATGCTTCTATGCACATAATTCCAAACTCCTTATATTCTAACACTTTTCAGGCACAGGAATACATAGGCACATGTTCTTAAAGCATCTCTATATGTTGTATGACTGACTCTTGTTGCCTTCCATTCAGTTCCAATTTCTCAAAGATGTTTTGATGCTGAACTACTTACAGTCAGAAACAAACAAAAAATTCCCAGATTAGGCACCTGGGAGGAATGGATGAATTTCAGAATTTCACATTCAGCATTTTAAAAATGCTTATGAATTAGAATATCAGAAAAGAGTTTCAAATATTTCCTAAAATAAATATGCTTTCTAGGATACTAGCAGCTGCTAAATAAAACTTTTCAGGATGAACAGGAATCTTGAAGTCTGTACCATGATACATCCAAAATTGTGAAGTGTTCTAAGGCCTACAAAAAGAACCAGAATTTGTAAAATCTCTTAGAAGCCTAAAGAGCAAGCACAGGGCCTTGTGTCTCTGCTGCTCCACAAGGAATCGGAGCACTTCTGTAGCCACTTTATTAAAGAACATTTTTGGTACAAGAACTAAAGTCATGCTTCATTTGTGCATTACTCAGTACACCTTCTTCTGAAGTCAAGGTCAAGCCTGGAAGGAAGGAATTGCCAGCTCAAACCTTTTGAGCCTGAAGGAGAAGACATTTCTCCTTTCCTGATGCATTCTTGTCAGTGCTGAGAATTCAGTGAGAGAAGTACATCATTGGTGACATATGCCAGGCATGTTTAGGTTCCTCTCAAGACTTAGGTGAGGTTTAAGATACTGATTACAACCGCTATACTCCTATATCTACCTTTTCCTGTTTTGCACAGTGTATAAGTTTAGATGTCTCTGAGACTCTTACAATGTCAGCAAAGATTTATGGAGTGTGATGCAGTCCTCAACTGGTGTGCCTGTATTATGTCTTAAGTTGCAATTTAACCATTTAACCTCTACTCAAGTTTTAAATAATGTGATCATTAAAAAGCACTAAAAATATTACCAGGTTGTTTTTTTTCTGCTTATATTTGTAAATATGAAACAACAGCAGTATATTAAATCACCCTCCACATTTACAACACAGAAATGAGACATGATGGGGGCCTGGAGGTTTATTGAATATGATCAAAGGGGAAACATTTTACAGATAGAAATTTAGCTTTCAAGAGCTTTGTTATTAAAATCTGAGCCCCTGACAGGGTCTTGACACTTGTTGTCTTCTTCTTCTTCAAAAAAAAGTAGAACATGAATGAGAAATCTCTAAGGATACAATATAAATACAAGCCTGGTGCTGAAGTCTTTACACGAAGCTTTCAGTTCAGCTTCCTGTCTTACAAACACCTCATGGCAAAATAGATGTGTGGCAGAAATGTCCACTTTCTGTGTTTTGAGCATGTAGTATATGCTTATGTTTTTCTCTAAAACATAATGCAAATTAACTGTTTTTGTTTTTTTTTTAAATAAAAGCTAAGAGTCCCATGAAATGTAGCGATAATGGAATTCATGACTTCAGAAAAACTATCAAATATGAGCATAACAATAAAATTGTCAGCTTGGGCAACACTGCTCTTACACTGCTCTTGCACAATGACTTTTGCTACTCTTATAAAGTTTATATAATAAAAGTAAATCATGAAACAGATTTTTTTAAATTACAAAAGCAATTAAATATTTTAGAAGCAATTGATTTGTTCAAGTGCTTTACCTTAAATTTATCCTTTAGAGTGTTTCTCAGACTAATTTCCCATTTTAGGAGACTGGATTTTGGATTTGTTTTGTTTTCTATATTGAAATTTTTTTAATAGAATTTTTTTTCTTTTCTCTTCAAAACTTTACCAGCCTCTAATATTCAATCTGCTTAGTAGTAAGAATGATAGAAAATAGTTATATATATATAGGGATTTTTAATACTTTTCTAAGAATGAATATACAAATGTATTCCTGAAGCAAGTCATGAACTAAAATATTTTGTCTCCCTCTTACACTTTATGAATTAAGAAATTTTCTGTACATGACACTGGACACTAATTAATTTTTTTAACTATTAAATATCCTCATAATACTGAAAACAGCTGTCTTATAAAATCACAGTTCTGGACAAGGCACATATGAAGAACTAGGACTTATCTACATGTAAATCTATGCAGTACTCTGCAGGAAGTGAGACACAACTCAGCCTTTAATCTTGGCATTTGTCTGTGTTTTTATTTTATTAGCTCAAGATCACGCTAAGAGCAGCAACATAACCTCTGGCTTGGAAATTACCTGCCTTGAAGCTTAGAGTATATTCAAAGCACACTCATTTCCACCTGCAATGATCTGTAGTGGTATACCTTACAGTGAGATATGGCATACCAGGGCAGATGGGAGATACTGTATTCCGTGTTTTGTCAGCAGCAGGTGTTTGGCTCACAGCAATTGCAAGAAATGGAAAAGTTACTGTCAGTTGACTCTCTGATTCTATGTATCCTAAGGGGTTTTGACTGCTGAGGAAAATAGCACTCCCTTAAGGCTTGCTGCTTTTTGGTTCTACTACATTCGTAGTTCAATTTGTAAAGATTCAAATGGCTGTTGTGGCCATGGTATAAGCTGTGTGAATGTTTCCAATGTTGATGTTAATTTTTGAAGCCTTTTAACCAGTGTAATACTACCAGCCTGGTACCAGGCTTTTTCAATTTAAAGTGAAAAGAAGTAGAAAAAATAATAGATTATTAAGTTAATTATATATATTCCAAGCAACATCCATAACAAAGATGTACATCAAAGCAAACAAAACCAAAAGCAATAGAACAGCTACAGGTTAAGTAGTTTGTAAAGATAGAACAATCAGAAATTGAAAATATCTAGAACATCCAGAATGTGTATCTATCATTGCATGAAAAATAAATGCTTTAAAATCTTAGCCAAAATTCTAATAATGTTCACTTGGAATGGTCAGATGCCAGACTCAATAGTATATACAGAAAATCTGTTTAGGATACATAGCAAATATATTTGGGCTTTGAGTAAGCCTTAATAGACATGACCAACCTTATATGGGGCAAACATCCATGGGCCCAGGAGCAATAATTAAACTCAGCTTTGAGTATGTCTTCCTTTACTAAGTCATGCTACAGTTATTCCTTACTGCTTAGTTATATGAAGGTTACCCGCTATTTCCTCAAATATAAGGTTCACAAACATAAATATATTTCACCCTATCAGTGTAATCAGACATAAGGAGACTAGTATTTAAATTCCTATGTCTAAGTGTCCAAAGTGATAACAGCCTTATTGAGAGAGAAGAAACACAGGATGACTGTGTTTCAAAGATAGGAGTGAGTTCAATTACTGCATAGAAATAGTTATATAGCATATTTTGATAGTTACTATATTTTGGAGGTTATGCAGAAAGCAGTGTGAATCAGCTGTTTGACTTGCAGAAATCACCAGGGAATTGTGTAGCCTGCTTACTCCTTTTTTGCTAGAATTTACTAATTAGCCAGTTCATCCATGATGTCATGGAGTTTGGAATGCAGGTGCTAAACACAGAAAATAATAGAGGGAAAAATCACTTTAGATTCTTTTATTCTGATGCTGATATGCTTTAGAGTTTGGTGGCTGTACTGCACTGGACTCTAAGGTTGACTTTTCATTATTTGGTTTTTTGCATATGCTGGCTGTATCTGCAGAGAAAATAGCTCAAAACAGTTACTGGTCAAACAGGACCTAATCTTCATGAACCAGTGTTGGCTGGGCCTGATCTCTTGGTTGTCCTGTACTTGCACTGTGAACCCTCTCAAGATGAACCATGCCATAACATTCTCCAGTACCTAGGTGTAGTGGGTTTGCAGTTACCTGCCCCCCCCACCTTTATAAACCCCAGCTAAAACTCAGAAAAATACTGGAAGTTAATAAATAAAGTTTATATTTACAGCAATGCAAATATACAAACAAATATTTACAAGATTTAATAGATATTTGCAGATATATACAGTGAAAATGTAATACAGACACCACACCCCTCCCAGAGACCAAAATCCCTAAGATAGGGTAACCAAAACTCCCCCTACCACCTTTCCTCCCTTCCCCAGCTTTATCTCACTACCTGTTGATGCTGCAGATAAGATGAAGATCAGTCAGAGATTAGTAATAGGAGAAATTAGTAGTTTTAGTGATTTTACTCTGAATTTAGCCACCAAGACCAAGAGACAAAGGAGAGAGCGGCCAGAGCCAGCACAGAAAGAAGCAGACTGTTAATATGGATGTTTTGAGAACAGCTCTTAAAACAACATTTTTTTCCTTTCTCAGTGAAACTCAGTGAAGTGACACAATGTGTTTAACTCTCTCTCAGCCAATAGTCTAATTTCTCACTCAAATTCTCCAATTAGCTCAAACCAACACACTAGGTGAGCTGACAGGCCTGTATTTTCCTGGATCCTCATTCCAGCCCTTCTTGTGGATAGATGTCACATTGGCAGCTCTCCAGTCACCTGGGACCTCAGTTGTTAACCAAGACCACTGGTAAATGATAGATTGTGGCTTGGCAAACTCCCTCCACCAGCTCCCTCGGTACTTTCAGGTGCATCTCATTGGGCCACACAAACTTGTGAATGTTCAGGAAGCACAATAGGTCACTAACTACTTCCTTCTAGATTATGAGGGGATTATTCTGTTCTATTTTGCAGTTCTGGGGACTGAATACCTTGAGAATAACTGGTCTGACTATAATGACTGAGGCAAATAAGGCATTAAGTACCTCCATCTTTTCCTTGTTGTTGGTGGTAATGTTACTCTTCCAATTCAACACGGGGTGGACATTCTCTTTGACTTTTTGTTAATCTGTAAAAACATCTCTTACAGCAGTAGCCAGCCTGAGTTCTAGCTGAGCTTTTGCTTTCCTAATGTTCTTTCTCCAATGCCCTAACTAAATCCCTGTACTCATCTTGAGCAGCCTGCCCTTTTCTACCAAAGCTCTTTTTCTATGTCTCAGCAAAAGCTCAGTGTTCAGTCAGGCTGGTCATATTCCCCATGAGTCTGTCTCATGGCACAGGAGAATAGCCTGACTCTGTGTCTCTAAGAGCTCCTTTTTGAAAAAAGTCCAGCCTTCCTGGACCTCTTTGCCTTCAGTACTGTCTCCTAAGACACTCTCTCTACCAGTGACCAGAAAAGGCCAAAGTCCACCCTCCAGAAGTCAGTGATAGTGATTTTGTTAAACCCTATCCTTATTTTACCAAGAATTGAGAACACTATCATTGCATAGTCATTAAGCCCAAAACGACCTCTGACATCACCACTATTCCTTTTCTGCTAGTAAACAGGAGGTCTAGTAGGTCACCTTCTCTGCTGGCCTCACTCACCAGCTCAGTCAGGAAGTTATCTTTCACACACTGGAGGAATCTCCTGGACTGTTTCCTCTTCACTGTCCTACAGTATTCTACTGTAGCATCAAAGTCCTTAAGCTCTACACGATAACATTCCCTAACATACAGAGACACCCCATCACTTCTCCTTTCCTCCCTGTTTTTTCTGAAGATTTTATAGCCATCCACTGCAGTGCTCCAATCACGAGAGCCATTCCACCTTGTTTTTGTAATACTGACTGTCATAGCTATTGTGCTGCATGATGTCTTCCATTTCCTCCTGTCTGTTGCTCACTATGCATATATTACTGTAAATATGTATGAGCAGCCCAGTATCTATTTCACTCCAGACACTGGCATGCCACACTCATCTCTGATGACCCTGATTCTATCCCTTTTCCCTTTCATACCTAGCTTACAGCCCTTTCAATAAGCCCTGAGAACTCATGTGTGATGATCCTTTTCCCCCTTTGAGACAGATGTACTGCAGCAAACTCAGTGTATTGCAAACATCCCAATGATAAAAAAAAAACAAACTGTTGGCAGCACCAGCCTCTGAGCCACAATTTAATCAGCTGTGTTTTCCTCCCTCTTTCAGTACTGTTCCTTGCCACTTGAAGGACTGATGAGAATACTACCTGTGAACCTGAGCCTTCAAACAATCACCCCAATGCCTTAAAGTCCTTTCTAATTGCTTTCAGACTTCAATGTAAGCTTGTCATTACCACCTGACTAACCAATAATGGATGATAATCACAGGGTCAACCACACCAGAGTTTCCTAGTAACATTAACCCAATCAAAAAGGGGGCAGCAAATTTCCATGTGGTATGGGTTTGGTCAATTTGTGGAGCCCTCTGTTCCCCTCAGAAGGGAATCACCTACCACATTTTTCTGCTACCATTCCTCAAGCTGAATACCATGAAATAATGTTAGCAGGGTTACCAGCTCTTTTTATGAGCAAAAGAGTCGTTTCATATGTGACATTTTTTTCTTCACATTCCTACTAACATTTTCTGCTTAATAGTCTTAATACAGAAGTAACCTCACCAACAATGAAGTTACAGAATAGAATAGAATAGAATAGAATAGAATAGAATAGAATAGAATAGAATAGAATAGAATAGAATAGAATAGAATAGAATAGAATAGAATAGAATAAGCCTGGTTGGAAGAAACCTCCAAGATCGTCCAGTCCAACCTATCAGCCAGCCCTATCCAATGGCACTAAGTGCTCCATCCAGTCTTTTTTTGAACACCTCCAGGGATGGTGACCCCACCACCTCCCTGGGCAGCCCATTCCAATGGCAAATCACTTTCTCTAGGAAGAACTTCCTCCTAATATCCAGCCTACACCTACCCTGGCACAACTTGAGACTGTGTACCCTTGTTCTGTTGCTGGTTGCCTGGGAGAAGAGACCAACCCCCACCTGGCTACAACCTCCCTTTAGGTAATTGTAGACAGCAATGAGTTCACTCCTCTCCAGGCTAGGCAACCCCAGCTCCCTCAGCTTCTCCTCATTTGGTTTGTGCTCCAGGCCACTTACCACCTTTGCTGCCCTTCTGTGGACACATTCCAGTACCTCAACATCTCTCTTGAGCTGAGGGGACCAGAACTGGAAACAGTACTCAAGGTGTGGCCTGATCAGTTAAATAGTTTTATTTACTCTTTTTGCTGTGTACCACCTTTACACAGAGATAGTTTAACAGGTCAAAGTTTGAGGAACAAGGGATGTAAAGTCAATCACAATCTTTTACAACTGGACTGAACATTGTGGAAAACAAGGGTCCCTCCTTTTCTCTTCTTCCCCTAGCACATTTTTTGTCGCTAACTAGAACATTACATGGTCCGGAATATCCATTTGGTCAGTCTGGCTAAGCTGTCCTGGCTGTGCTACTCTGTATCTCTTGCCCGTCTCTAGCCTAATTCTGGGAGCACATAGTTGGAGTGGGAAAGACGGGGCACTCAGTAACTGCAAAAGACTGTTGTGTTATCAGCATTTTTAAGTAATAATCCAAAATACAGCACCAGATGGACTGCTATGAGAAAGCTAGCTGCATCTCAGCCAGACACAGTACAATTTGTATTGGTGAAAAATCACATTACCAGGCTCTAATTATGATTGGCAGTTAAGTGGAGGGAAAGAGAGAAAAAATGGTTTGTATTCTTGTCATATTGCATTTTCAAATAGTGCTACCCAGTTTTGCTAGAATTATTGGAATGCATTCACTTTAGTGTACTTCTGTTTCATATAGTATTTCTAAATTCTAAGTAAGGTTTTACTTTTTGATGATCATTTCCTGAACATTTTATTTCATTATGTTATGTCTTTTGTACCTTTCAAAAACAGTTCATGTTAATTTGAGAAAGACTTCAGGAAGAAAAAAAAAACTCTAAAATGATATTTTTTATAGTCAAATAAAACAATGTAGTTGAAAAAATATTGTAATATTTTGGCAAAGTTCTCAGCACTAAAAATATGTATTATTTAAAAATCTATTTTCTATAAATGAAATTACCCAAGAAACTGATAGTTAGACTATAATTTAAAAAAAAAAAAAAATTGGAGCTCATCTTCAGTGCTAGGTAGTCCTTGAGAAATGGTGAAAAATGATTGCCAGGAATTGAGTTAATGCTGTACTTGGTGGGAAAGCAGAAAAAGTAAATGGAGTATTAGAGTGACCTGTTATTCTAAGAAAATCACACCACTTGAAGGATGTTTTTACTGCCATAGCTTTTATTCATTCTCTAGGTCAATGCTTTCCAGAAAATGCTTCATTGTCTTTGACCTTTCATAGAATAAACACATTAAATTTTATAAATTGATAGGTCAAGTTTTAAGTGACAATTTCAAGGACTGGATGTTCAAACAGGAATTTGCCAACATCACTGCATGCAGAAATTACTTTTTTAGAAAAGACATTTTACAGTGTGTTGTGACAAGATTTGTAATTGTGACTATGTAAATCATGAGACAGAGCTCAGCTTCTCTCATATTGTGCAATTATAGTGGTATCAGGTGAGTTTATTAGATGTTTATTTTGTGAGATGGATTTCAACTGAGGCTTAAACATAGAGTTATCCAGTTACAGAGAAGTAGAGAATGGTCCAAAAGCAAGTCAACCAGTTCACAGGCAGATAGACACATCCATTTCTCAGTTCTGTACTGCTTTAAATTTGTATTACCTTCCTGATCTACAGAGTATGGGTAAGATAAAGCATCCAAGTTCCACTTCGCAGCTAGAATGATTAAGTTATATTGTTTTTCTAATTGGTTTTCTGTCTTTCTTTTCCATTAAAACCCACAAATTTAAAAGTTAGGCTTCCTCCGACATTGGTAGGGTTATATTATGAGATGTAGGCTACTCAGAATTAATATTAATTAAAAAAAAAAATATATATATATATACAACTTCATTGTGTGGATACCTCCACAATTTTTTCAAGATCTCTATCAAACTGAATCCAGATAGCATATCCAGTGGACATATCTATTTATTGACAGGTGATGACACTTTCCTCACCATTGTATAAACCCTCAGGCATATTATTAAAATATTTTGCTTTTATATTGATTCTTATTTCACCATTTTTTTCCCATTCCTTCTGTTTTCTAAATAGTAACATGACAAAGGTAAACCATGCAAGAAGATAAATACAGAACAATTGTTATAAAGTTTGTATTTCCTTTAAATTATGGTTATACATCATACCAATGTTTATGAATAGGTAAAGGGTGAGTGCTAGGAGGATGGAGCCAGGCTTTTCTTGGTGATGCTCAATGATAGGACAAGGGACAATGGGTGGAAGCTGAAGCATAGGAAGTTTCATTTAAACATGATGAGGAATGTTTTTGCTGTGAGGGTGACAGAACACTGGCTGCTCAGGAGGTTGAATATCTCCCTCTCTGGAGGTATTCAAAATGCACCTGGATGTGTTCCTGTGTGATCTGGTACAGGTGATCCTGCTCTGGCAGAAGGATTGGACTTGATGATCTTTTGAAGTCTCTTCCAGCCCCTGACATTCTGTGATTCTGTGAAATTAGTCTGTTTAAAGAGTTGAAAAAGAGTATTTTAACATCAATATAACATGGTCTCTTTTTTTCAAATTAGGTCTTTTTTGGCCTAAATTGAAGTTTTAGTGAACAATTAGTTTGTCTTTTGAAGTAAATGCAAATTTCGATGATGCAAACTGAAGATTTTTGCTTCTGTTGACATGGTGCTAAGAAGTGCATGATTTTTTCCTCCCTGCAGATGCACACAAGTATGTTCATCTATTGACCAGAGACTGGCTTCAATGAGGAGCACCAAAATGCTCTTAAACAGCACATCCCAATTGAATGTTGTGGAGAAAAGGTCATTCACATAGCTCAATCTATTACTGTCATCTGTAATTTAGGCATTTTGATACTTGGAATATTAATAGCATATATACTCCTCCTTGTGACTGAGAAGTGCTTGGGTAATGAACTCATTCTGAATGATGCTACAGGAGTTTTGGAGGGTGGGGAAATACATTATAAACTGTACAGTGTTCAGCAGCAGTCAAGAAAAACCTTGACAAATTCAACTTCTTTGAAAATACAGCTCGCTCTGTAAGGTCTTTAAGGTCTATACTATTCTGGTTATTTTCTAGTGACTTATATTAATTGATGACCATTGTGATTTGCATGCCCCTGCACTGTGCACTGTTGGGAAGCACATAAGATTGCAGTGGATACAAGGCTATATTACTGTTGATCATAATAATGGATTCACAAATTTTACACCACCTTTTAACCAATGATATGACAGAGAATCTTGCTAAGTTATTACTCATGTTGTATTTCCCCTCTCTCTTTTTTTTCTTCACATTTGAATCTTTTTTCTGAATTTACTCTGAAGATATGGGTCTTTACCGAATAGTTTTCTCTCTTCCTTTTTTTTAATCTTTAATGTTGAAATATTTTTCAATAGTCACGGTAAGTTTAACTAGCTAATATAGGAGTTATTGTATATTCCCCATCACTATTGATTGTTGTAATATTAATTTAGCCTAGTGAAAGTACACTTGGTAAATTTGTTTTGTTCTTAAACCGGCAGAAATTATTTTTTTTTTTTAACAGAGAAGTTAATTCTGCTTTACTATGGATGTCATTCAATGCCTCTAAGTCACATCTACTTTTGTTATAACACAGAATCACAGAGTCATTCAGGTAGGAAAAGACCCTCAGGTTCATCAAGTCCAACCATTAACACTACTCTAAAAAGTTCACCCCCAAACCATATCCTCCAGCACCACATCTAAATGACTTTTAAACACATCCAGGGATGGTGACTCACTCACCTCCCTGGGCAGCCTATTGCAATGTCTGTCTACTCTTGCTGTGGAAAAAAAAATCAAAACACAATATCCAGTCTAAACCTACCCCATTGCAGTTTGAGACCATTCCCTCTTATTCTATTGCTAATTACATGTAAGAAGAGACCACTACCAGCCTCTCCACAACGTCCTTTCAGGTAGTTGTACAGAGTGATGAGGTCTCCCCGTAGCCTCCTCTTTTTCAAATTAAACAGCCCCAGGTCCTTCAGTTGCACTTCATAAGATTTATTCTCCAGGTTCTTCATCAGCAACATGGATGCTGCAATACAAAGACAGCTGCCTGATCAGCTACTTTTGTCTTTGGGTAGCACAAAAAGGAGGGCAAGGCCACAGGTAATTTCATTTTTCATAGGTTCTAGAGCTACAGCTGGCCCCATACTATTGCCCTTCTCATATAAATTTTGCTAGTCTAACTGTACATCATATATCCTATTATCTTTCCTAGTACTTCAGTTTTGGAGAGGGTTTTTTTTTGCCTGTTATGGGTATTTTCTTTCCTTTCTCTTTGCAAGGTAAAAAAATTGAAATCTTTTCTTTAAAGGAGAAACCAGGCACTGCAATCGTTGGGAAAAGACTCAATCATAACTTTTTTCACTGTGTGATGATTTTCCAGCTTCATGTAGCTGTGCAGATAGGCTATGCTTCAGCCAGCTTTGAGAACAGTAGGCTAAATCTCACTACAGATGGAGTATGATGGAGAGCTATTAATCAAATAACCAGTTAGACATCTCTTGTGATAGCAGCCTTCAAAACCATGTGATACAGCACATACCAGCTGTAACTACACAGGGCTGATCATCTTTTGGGAAAAGTTGCACACCACCACAGAAGTCCAAACAACTAGACTATTCACATGACATCTTCCCATCCATCCTTCTGCTGCAACAAATTTAATAGAATAATTGTGCCTTACAAAGAATGTCCATTTGAAATTAAAAACATAGTTAAGATGACATGCAGCAGGTCATGTTAAACAGTAAATAGAGAAGAATTTTAATTTTTTTTCTTTGACATAAACTGGAAATAAAACTACCATTGTGTTTAACAAGTTCTACTCAGTAAGTTAGTCCTTAAACATCTGTTAGTTTTGTTATGAATCTGCTGCCTAGTTAAAGGCATGCAAATAAAAAGAAACAAGTGCACCATACGTGGTATGTGCAGCAGTACAGTGATATAAGAAGTTTTTAAAAAAAAAAAGTAGAAGTCTTAGGGACATATAGATCAAGATAGGTGGGGGACATGGAGAAAATAAAATAATTTATAGCCAAGAAAAGAACTGGCAGTAACAAAGCGAGCAGCTATGAGGAATCTACTCAAGGGAAGCACCTCTATGTTCTGCCTTGGGCTTCATGAGATCTAGCTGTCAAAGGCAGCACAAGAGATACTGTGAATCAGCAACCATTCTCTGTGCACTGCCTTTGCCCAAATTTTATGTTTAGCTTCCTACTCGTGTTTTGGCCACTCACATCCCACAGATTGTTGGGAGAGCAGATCTTGTGTCAGAGAGAAAGATTGGGAATAAACAATGTTTCACTGACAATATTAAAATTATGAACCACATTAACAAATTGTATCATCCCTTGATATGCCAGGAAACAAAAATACTGCTTCTTCATCCTGTGATCCTGAGTGGGGTGTCTCCTACAGAATACAGTCCTTCACAAACTTCTTCATGAGTCCTTTCCAAAGGCTGCAGTTCTCCAAGAACTACTCCAACATGCTTCTTTTCCACAGGATATAGTCCCTGAGGAACAAACTGCTCCAGCGTTTGTCCTTTACATGGTCACTGCTCCTGCCAGGTACCTGCTTATGCAGAATCTCCACAGTCTGCTCTTTCCTTCAAGGATATATTCCATGGGCTGCAGAGTGGATATCTGCTCCAGCATGGTCCTCCATGGGTGGCAAGGGGAAACCTGCATCACCATGATATTCCCCATGGGCTGCAGATAAATCTCTTCTACAGTGCCTTGAGCACCTTCTCTACAAGATTCACTTACACAGGCATCTGCATGGCTGGCTGAATTTTTTTTCTCCCACTGCTTTCTCTCATGGCTGATGTGCAGTGCTTGATTTGTTTTGTTTGGTTTGGTTTTTTATTTCTTGTTGCTTGTTTGCTTGCTTTTTGGTGTTTGGGATTTTGTTTGTTTGATTGTTTTTCCTACTTTTTCTTAATTATGTTATTATGGAGGCTGTTGTTGTAGGTGGCTGTTGCTGACAGGCTCAGCATTGGTTAGATGTGTTTGGAGCTGGCTGAAAGTGTCTGTCTAGCATGGGGCACCTTCTGGTGTTTTCTCATAGAAGCCACCTTCTGTAGCTCATGTGCTACCAAAACCTTGCCATGTAAACCAAATACTTTACCAAATTACAAAATAAAAGACACAGAATCAAATTAAGTGTACAATTTCACAAGATCTTCCAAAGGAAAGAGTCATACAGAAATCATAGATTTTATCACAACAGATGCTTTCTTTCTATTTAACCGTGAGAATACTATGAGTAGGCCTGATCCAAAGCCAAATGAATCCATTGACTGTGCTTCTGGTAAGTCATAGAATGGTTTAGATTGGAAGAGACCTCAAAGATCATCTAGTTCCAACCCCCTGCCATAGGCAGGGACACCTCCCACTAGAACAGGTTGCACAAAGCCTCATCCAGCCTGGCCTTAAACACCTCCAGGGAGGGAGCACCCACAACTTCCCTGGGCAAGCTGTTCCAGTGTCTCACCACCCTCACTGTAAAGAACATCTTTTAAATTTCCCCTCTGCCACTTTAAACCCATTACTCCTCATCCTGTCATTACAAAGCCTTGTAAATAGTTGCTCCCCAGCCTTCCTGTAGGCCCCTTTCAGATATAAGGTTGCCTTCTCTCTTCTCCAGGCTAAAGAGCCACAACTCTCACAGCCTTTCCTTGTAGGAAAGGTGTTCCAGCCCTCTGATCATCTTCATAAATGCTAAAAATAATAATAGAAAACAGTCTATTAGTTTTTCACTGCCTCCAGTAATATAAATTATTTGTAACTTCAAAGGAATGCAAAAAATTCCTGACAAAATTCATAACTTAGCACTACTGACAGTGTAAGCTTGCAAAATGTTTTAAAAACTATGCAAGGGACAATATACAAGTAAATTATTAGCTGTCACTTGCCCACAGGAAACAATTGCTAGCCTTGAAAAAACATCCACCCAATTACCAAAAGTGTAATAAGAATAGCTAAACCATGTTAGAAGTAAAGTACTAACAGCAGTTTTCACTTTTCACAATGAATATTAATTGTTCATTTGGCCCTAAAGTCTTGATTTTATAAATCTGTAATCTGCTTATTTTCTATTACCTCTGTTCAAAAGAAAGAAGAAAAGTAATTATTGTCAGAAATGGTAAACTCATATTAATCACAATTACAACAAGTAATGTCTGCTCACAATTTTTAATCAATCATGCTATTCCATGTTTAATTCACTAATGTTGGGACCACTAGAGAGGACAGCCATCTGTGCCTCTGTAAAATTAGAAATATGATGAATTATAGCTACTAGTAGTTTGAGGCAATATCATGAATACAAATCATTAGAGCTATGACAATTTTCACAGACGGCCAAAAAAATTTTATTAGCTGTTTGCTGTTCTTCCTGTCATGGGAAAAAAGGTACCTAGAGAAAGAGCCACACTTCACTCATCAGCTTTTTGTAACGATGTACAATGAATGAGGAGACAGAAATCTCTTTACTTTTTGTTTGTAAGGCAGTTGGTGAGGAATCGAGTGCAACCTCAGCAAGTTTGCAGATGACACCAAGCTGTGTGGCACAGTTGACTTGCTGGAGGGCAGGGATGGCATCCAGAGGGACCTGGACAGGCTGGAGAGGTGGGCCCAGGCTAACCTCATGAAATTTAACAAGGCAAGTGTAAGGTCCTGCATCTGGGTGCGTGCAATCCCAAGCACAAATCCAGGCTGGGTGGTGAGTGGCTGGAGAGCAGCTCTGAGGAAAAGGACCTGGGGGTCTGGGTGGATGAGAAGCTCAACATGAGCCTGCAGTGTGCACACGCGGCTCAGACAGCCAACCGTGTGCTGGGCTGCATTAAGAGAANGTGTCCTGGGCTGCATTAAGAGAGGCATTACCAGCAGGGCAAGGGAGGTGATTCTCCCCCTTTACTCTGCTCTTGTCAGACCCCACCTGGAGTACTGTGTGCAATTCTGGAGCCCCCAGCACAAGAAGGACATGGAACTGTTGGAGAGAGTCCAGAGGAGGGCCACACAGATCATCAGAGGGCTGGAGCACCTCTATTGTGAGGACAGGCTGAGAGAGTTGGGGCTTTTCAGCCTGGAGATGAGAAGGCTTCAGGGAGATCTTATAGCAGCCTACCAGTATCTGAGGGGGGCCTACAGGAGGGCTGGGGAGGGACTGTTCACAAGGTCTTGTAATGACAGAACAAGGGGGAATGGGTTCAAATTGGTGGAGGGGAGATTTGCATGGGATGTTAGGAAGAAATTCTTCACAGTGAGGGTGGTGAGGCACTGGAACAGGTTGCCCAGGGAGATTGTGTCTGCTCCCTCCCTGGATGTGTTCAAGGCCAGGCTGGATGAGGCCTTGAGCAACCTGTTCTAGTGGGAGGTGTCCCTGCCTATGGCGGGGGGTTGGAACTGGATGATCTTTGAGGTCTCTTCCATCCTAAACCATTCTGTGATTCTATGAAATTGGAGTTGGCATGTGATACATGCTGAAGACCACAGCCACTCTTGTGGAAGGTAGTGGCTATCTAGAATAAGTTTATTAACTTCCAAGATTCAGATAAGATCTCTCGCAAGTATTGCATTCAGTCAAGTAACTGTATTTTCATCACCAGTGTAACAGAGCAGAATCATATCCTTTGGGAATATCTGTATTTACTTATTTGTCAAAATGATGATGGCCAATGAGGGAATAAGACAGCAACTCCTTTAAAATTACAATAAGACACAAATAATTTCTTACAGAAGTTGGTAACAATACAAAGTCATAACATATTTCTGAATATACTTAATTTATGGGAAGAATCAAATATTTTTTGTTAGAAAAGACAATATTTTTTTTTAAATCCGACAAATGTTTTAAATTTTTATTTTTAAATTAAACTACTTTAAATGCTTATAATGTCTATGCCATTCCAGGTGATAAAATAATAATTCAGAGTAAAAAGGGCCTTAAAAGATCCATAGTCAAAACCCTCAATCAAATAATTTTCAGGAATGTGCCAGATATTATTAATCAGGGCCTTATCTGCTCCCAAGCATGGAGAAACACTGCACAATTGTTCTGGGCAGCCTGAGTCATGGAACAGTCTCCAGACAAGGAGGCTCCACAACTTCTCTGGGGAAACTGTTCCAGTGCTCTGGGACTCTTCCAGTCAAGAAGTTACCCCTTGTGTTGATCTGGAACGTCCTGTGTTGCAACTTACACCCATTGCTCCTTGTCCTATCACAAGGAGCAAGTGGGAAGAGCCTGTCCCACTCCTCCTGACACCCAGCCCTCAGATATTTATAAACATTTATTAGAGACCCTAGCATGGGACCCCTCCGGGTCTTCTCTTCTCCAGACTAAAACGCCCCAGGTCCCTCAGCCTCTCCTCATAAGGCACATGCTTCAGTCCCCAAATCATCCTCGTAACCCTCTGCTGGACCCTCTCCAGCAGATTCCTGTCCCTCTTAAAATGGGCTGCCTAAAACTGAACACAGTACTCAAGATGAGGTCTCATCAGGGCGGAGTAGGGGAGGAGGAGAACCTCCCTTGATCTGCTGAACACACTCTTCCTAATACACCCCAGGATCTCATTGACCTTCTTGGCCACAAGGGCACATTGCTGTCCCATGGATAACTTACTATCTACTAGGACTCCCAGATCCCTCTCCACAGGGCCTCTCTCCAGCAGATCACCTCCCAGCCTGTACTGGTGCAGTTTATTATTCCTCCCCAGATGCAGGACTCTGCACTTGTCTTTGTTGAACCTCATTTGGTTCCTCTGTGCCCAGCTCTCCAGTCTGTCCAAATCTCGCTGGATGGCCACACAGCCTTCAGCTGTATCAGCCAAGCCTCCCAGTTTGGTGTCATCAGCAAACTTGCTGAGCAGACTCTGTCCCCTCGTTAATGTCATTGATGAAGGTGTTGAACAGCACCGGACCCAGCACTGATCCCTGGGGGACTCCACTGGTTACAGCTCTCTAACTGGACCTGGCACCATTGATCACCACTCTTTGAGTTCTATCTTTTAACCAGTTCCTAATCCACCTCAGTGCCTGCTCTTCCACCCCACACTTCCTGGTCTTGCTCACTAGAATGTCATGGAAGACAGTGTCAAAGGCCTTGCTAAGGTCAAAGTAGACTACATCCACTGGTCTCCCTGAATCTGCCCATTCAGTTATGTCATCATAGAATACTATCAGGTTAGTCAGGCATGCTTTCCCCTTGGTAAATCCATGCTGACTACTCCTGATAACCTTGTTCTCTTCCAAGTGCCTTGAGATGCCCTCCAGAAGGAGTTGCTCCATCATTTTTCCAGGGATGGAGGTGAGGCTGACTGGTAGTTCCCTTGAACTTCTTTCTTGCCCTTTTTGAAGACTGGAGTGACATTGGCTCTTCTCCAGTCCTCAGGCACCTCTCCTGTCTGCCACAATTTGGCAAAAATGATGGAGAGAGGCAGAGCAATAACACCAGCCAGTTCTCTCAGCACCCTTGAGTGAATCTCATCAGGGCCCACAGACCTGTGAATGTTCAACTTGTGTAATTGATCCCTAACCCAGTCTGCACTGACCAGTGGGAAGCATTCCCTTCTCCAGGCTTCCTCGCCTAGCCATGGCCTAAGTGTCCTCATGGGAAAAGTATTTCTCCTTATATATAGTGAGAATCTCTCTTGGTTCAGTTTATGCCCTTTGTTTCTCTTCCTTCATCTTATGCCACTGTGTAGGTGTAGGGGAGTTGTCATTGGGTGTCCCTGAAATTCTCCTTGCTCCAGGATAAAGAAGACTAGGTCCCTCAGTGTTCCCTCAGGGAAACAATTCCAGTGTCCCTGCACTGCACTTGCTCATTTTCCCATGTGTCTTTTATGAGATCAAAACTGGATGCAGTGTACCATGTACACAATTAATAAGCAGGGATCGAAAAGAAATATCCAGTGTCTGCATTTTACCCATCATGCCTCTGAAAATACAGCCCAGGATGATATCAATATTCTCTATAACTAAATTTGTTTGCAATGTGTAAAAATATATGTCCAGTGGTTACTGTTTTCAAATCCATGCAGTAATGCAAACATTACCAAAAAAACTAGTTGTGTTTATTTGTAGGCTTGGTCTCAAAGATATAATGTTATTCCCTTTCAAACTACTGTGACTTTTTTTGCTAACTTTATATTTTCTTAGTCATGTGCATAATGACCTTCAGTAATGACCTCATATACCTTTAAAACACACATGTGAGAGGCAAAGATGCCATGAAGAGAATTTCTCCAGATGTATTGTTACAAATGATTGGATAAATATTATTCCCTTGAAAAAGACAGAAAATAATAACCTTGAAACAAATAGGATTTAGTGTTCTTTCTCCTTGGTGTATATTGATCACAATTCAGGATGATGTTTTGCCTGAAATTTTAAGTGTTTCTGTTCTTAATAAATGGTATCTCAGTAACTACTTAGGTTTTTTTGAATGAGATCCCTAAGGTCTCAGATTCTGACAGAGCTGACCGTCGTCTTTGAGTCATTTAGGATGACAGACCTAGAAACAGATATATATATGGTTTTCTGCCTTATGAGAAGACAGTTTTTCACAAATGTTAGTAAACAAATAAGAATCTGGACTCCAATCTCAAGTCTGTGAATCAACTTACTCTGCTAACAGCAATCTATTAATCTGTCTTCAAACGTGACATTTGAAGCATTTTCATCTAAATCCAGATTAAACGTCAATGCAAACTCTTTTTTTTTTTATTTAAAAAAGAGCTTTGGACAGATGGACAGTTCAACACAAAAGTTCAAGATAAAGGTCTTTACTTTGAATTAATTATTTGGTGATTCTTATTAAAAATTTAAAGAACGAAAACAATGGACAAAATATTTTACTTCTTAGAGTGATTTGTATATTGAATTCCCTTTGTTTTCATGTAGTATCTTATAACAACTTCATAGTGAGCATAATCACAATATGAGTTTTTTTTTCCAGAATATTTGAAAGGAGCATTGAAACAATAAAAGAGAACATCTAAATCTTTGTCATAAATGTTTTCAGAGCTTGTCTGCCACTGAAAAGAAAGACATTTTATTTTCAGACAGTGTTACATTTCAACATAATGAACACACCAGAAATGCAAATATATATTGATTTTTTTTTTCCAGAGGTCAGTGCAAATGACAAACAATCTATGAAAAAGTTAGCAGTCCTCAGTAAGAAAAGTAATTAGAAAGAAGACTATAACCTGTCTTTAATGAATAGCAATAATAAATTACTTCCTTGGTGTTTTTGTGACCCTGTCAAGTTAGCAAGGTGGACTTTCCTGAATTAGTCCTATGTTTTGCTCCCTTTTGTAATCACAGTCTCTCAGCTGTGGAAAATAGCACCATTCATTAATTGATCACTGATTATTTGTAGTGGGCAAGATGCACTCAGGTTCATCTTCCTCTGTCCTGAATGGTTCTTGGGAGCAAAAACCAGGGGCATTTTTCATTCTTAGGTCTTGAATGTTGTGTTTATTTCTTCTCGGTATTGTTCTTGAGTCATTCAGTTGTCAGTGTCACAGCAGGCTACAGAGCAAGAAGAAATTATAGCTTTAGCAGCCAGCTGTCATGCATGGAGCATGTGAAACATGTCCTCCCAAAACTTTCACTAATGATTTGAGTTCCATTAAATCTATCATGCAGTAAAAGATACACTTAAAAATCTGCTTGTGTACATGAATCTGAGATTTTTCTTGCTAGCATGAAAATCTTTTATGAAAGCAATTATTTGTTAATAAACACTGTAACTGTCATCCAACATTTTGAGTTTTTCTTCTCTTAAAGAATCCCAGACAATGCAGTGAGTGGTACCTTTTCGACAAGTACAGGAGGATGTTCTTATTCCTGTGAGATAAGACACATCAGTTGTTTTAACATTTCATTGGGGATTAGAGAAAAAGGCAATAAAAAGCCACATTCAATTAATTTTCAAGCAATACATATACTGAGGCAGCACCTGAAAGCATCCTGTGTCTTAACACATCTGGTGAATTTAGCTGCCATTATTTTTCAAATCAGTTCTGCCTATAGACTATAATTTACGAACTTTCAGAAACAGACTTCTCGACTGCGTCTCCTAGACACAATCAAAGTTAACCTCCCTCAGAAAGTTTAAATGGAGCGCTTTTTCCTGGTACCAGTATCTCTTCATATGTCTGTAGCAGTACTACAGGAGCTAACAAGCTAGAGGTAAGACAATCGTTTCATGTGTACCCAGGAAAAAACAAACAAACAAACAAACAAACAAAACTAGAGTTTACTATTGCCAGTTTTTGGTTTACAGATTTGGTTTGGTTTGATTTTCCCCAGTAATCTCAAATCACATTTTTTAGGTAGAAAAAGCACTGAATGGGTATACTTATTCTGACCTATGATATATGCAGCAATAAAAAAGAATTTTAAGTGCTACTTGAAGTTAAAAAGTGGCACTGCAGTTTCTAAATTAGGTCACAACTCTGTTTACATCTGAAATTATAAAGTTGGTGGTTTATGTCTACACATAGCTTCTGAAGCAATAATAATGCATCTGGTAAGTCAGTTAAATAATAATTAATACTAGAAAATATCTTCACATCCCCTATTCCTGCAGTTACCATCAATGTATAGATTAAAAAAACTAACAAAAATATTTTTCTTTAAATAAAACTCAGTCTTGATCACAAGCTACTACAACTGAATTATTTGAATCCAAATATGCTACTAATATGATTCTGATATAGTTTCTAGCTGAAGATAAACCTTACAGTATATGTTTTTCACATGTGATATAAAGTCACATGAAGTCACATATAAAATATTCTTGCTATTTGCAGACACATGAACAACTTCTGTGATTTAATTTAATTTGGATCTGAAACCAGGTGTCATCCCTTTAGAGAAGTTAATCCAGATTCAATTGCCCCTTCAGTTCACTTCAATTTCCAGGATGGGGCAGAAAAATCTAAGTAAAACTCTTGGCTTCTATAAAAACAAAAAATGTGTTGACTTTAACTGTAACAGCTTCCCACTCTCAAAATTTTATTAAAAAACTTTAGAAGACTAAATAGAAGATTCTGGGGGAACTTTCTCCCCAAGCCACATCCTCAGTTATATATATATGTGAATTTAAAAATGCTAAGAAATATGTTAAATGTCTTCATATGTTATTACAAGCTGTGAGAACGGCCTGCAATAGTGGCTTTTCAAAATACAAGCATTAAATCCTGTAAACATCAAAGGACTGGAAAACTTTCTAGGCTGCAAGTCTTGTCACATGGGCAGAGTCCAAAGCTCCATCAAGGATCTAGTGTTTATGTCTGATGAGTTTCCAAAATGTAACTTTTTTTTCCCTAATACTTACATGTTAGTACATTTGAAAGAAAAAAATTAAAAATAACATCACACAGGAAAGAAGAATGTGATTTGTCATGCTAAACTAAGTACACTGAAGAAATACAGGCTGCATTTTAGAGACAGTGCCAACAACCAGTCATGTGTATCTGTTCTGCCAGTATAAACTTGTGTATTGTATCTTTATTTCATTCTCTTTTTAACATTTTTCCATCATATTAGAAAAAAGTTTATAGAGGAACACATACAAGGAAGAAGTAAAGGAAATAACATAATGATATCACCTCATTTTTTTACTACATATTCTGGCACTTGCAGTTTGAGAGTCATGGAATGGCTTAGGTTGGAAGGGACCTTAGAGATAATCTATACCAGCCTCCCTTGACATGGGCAAGGCCACTTCTCAACTAGACTCAACTGCTCAAAGGCTCATCCAGCCTGGCCTTGAACACCTCCAGGGAGGAGATATCCACAACCTTCCAGGGCAGCCTGTTCGAGTCTCACTGCCCTTCGTCCTAAGAGTCAGCCTAAACCATTCCCTCTTGTCCTATTGCTAGACCTCATATAAGTAATTTTGAAAATATTAAAACATATTGCAGTTTTTCTTATCCATGTACAACTGCAACCTAACCATTTTTTCCCCTTCAGATTGTTTACATTACTTCCTACCCTGTTCTAGATGAGATTTTCTCCAGTCACGTGAATGGTCAAATATCAAATATTTCCTATGGTGTTTGCTTATTGTGCACCAAAAAGGAAAAGAAATGTAAATGTCTTTTGATTGCATATAGCTTACTATTTAGAAGTCCAAGGTAACCTTTGCAAAAGATCAATCATGAATCAATTTATGTACAATTACTCTGATGAAGGCATTTTAAAAAAATAAAAAATTTCTAGACATGCTTTTGTTCTGGCAGTGGTTACTTTCAGAACAATGATTCCACTTTGAGTGGCATCAGTCCTTAAAAACTGAATAGTGTGATAAAGTAATTGGGTTTTATCAGAGCACCTATCAATATACTTTGACAATCTTATTCCTGTTAGCAATGACAAATATAAGAATTTTTGACGTTCTTTTCTTTAGATAGCATATTTGCAGGATATCCAATATGTTCAAATAAAGTTTCTTTTGCTGAAAAGGATAGTTAGCAAGGCTGATGCACAGTTCTTCTTGGTAGCTCTGAAAGACACCAGAATAAGAGATGAAAGACAGTAGAAGCTGATTATAGCAGCAGCAACAGCAATGAGATTGTAAACAATTATTCTACTGAGCTGTCAAAAAGCATACATGACAAGGAATCTGCTATTTTTGGTACACTGAAAGACAACCACAATGTTCTGTCTTGGAAGATGGGAATTTAACAGTTATCTAAGAACTGAAAAAAGTAGTGATGATCTAAGGCATGAATTCCCAAGAAATAAAAACTTTTATGTACATAAGATAAAATTACATCAGTCAATTGCCTAATGGCTTTATCCTTTATTAATGGAAAAAGTGGTCACATAGAATCATAGAATCATAGAATCATAGAACCAGTCTGGGTTGGAAGGGACCACAAGCATCATCTAGTTCCAACCCCCCTGCCATGGGCAGGGACACTCTACCCTAGATTAGGCTGGACAGAGCCTTATCCAGCCTTGCCTTAAACACCTCCAGGGAAGTGGCCCCAACCACCCCTCTGGGCAACCTGTTCCAGGGTCTCACCACTCTCATGGTGAAGAACTTCCTCTTCATGTCCAGTCTGAATCTCTCTACCTCCAGCTTTGCTCCATAATAATAATAATCACAATACAATTTAACTTCTCATTTATAATCTGTTCAATGTATTGTGGAGTGCTTTGATGCAGCTGGACTACTGGATCAAAATATCAAGTAGTTATGACAAGTCCTCCTCAAAACTATACTAAATCAAATGAAGCAGATGATTGCAAAAAGACAACATGGATTTACTTAAGGTAAATCATGCCTAACTTAGTCACCATCTCTGGCAAAGTATATCCTGTCAATATGGTGAAAACAGTGGAGATTGTTTACCTGGCCTTCAGTGACATGATCAACACTGTTTCAAACCACCTTCTGTATAAACTGGCATGTTACAGACTGAATAGGTTCTCTAAGAGATGGGTAGGAAATTAGCTTACAGGCTGCACCCAAGGTAGAACTCAATGTTTTTTACTCAGATTGACAACCTGGCCTAAGTGGGCTTCCTGTAGGAATCAATACTAGACTTCAAGCTCTTCAGCATTTTCAAAAATTATATTGGTGATGGGATTGAATGCATCTTCACAAATATTGCTGATGACACCATGCTGAATAACCATGTGGACCAGGGAGAGACCTGGAGAGGATGAAAGAGTGAGCTAGCAAAAACATCATGAAGTCTAACAAAAACAAGTGCAAGGTCCTGCACATGGGACTGAATAACCAAAACACTCAGAGCAGGTTTGGATATACCAGGGAGCAGCCTTAGTTAAAGGAATCTCAGTGTACTGATAGACAACAAGCTGAACATGAGTCAGTGGGGTGACACTGAAGCAACAAAGGCAAATGAGATCTTGATCTGAATCTGCAGGAGCATCACTAGCCAAGAGAGATTTGTGATCATTCTACTCTGCTCAGTGCATGTCAGGCTTCACCTGCAGTGTTGTGTCCAGTTTCGATCCCAACAGTTTAAAACAGACATTAAGAAGATGGACATGAAGACAAACCTGCCCTATGAGAAAAGATTAAATGGATGAAGCTGAGAGGGGGAGTGAGGGGGTTGAGGAGAGTAGTGTTCCTCACCTTATTCTAGAACTTAAAGACCAGCTTGTAAAGGGTTAACCCCTCCTGGGGGGCTTACCTGAACTGGATCCTGACTTCTCCTTGGGTGTGGTCTGACCTACCCCTCAGATGTCATGTTTAGCCCCTCCCACTTCCTGCTGAGACCATCTATAAAGGGGACATGAACTTCCTGTTTCTCTCTCTTGGCCTCTGCTCTCTCATCAGCCAGCATCGTGCTTTTCCTGCTGCTGCTACTCACCATGTGCTCTCCAGCAAACACATGGGGCAAGCAACCATATTTGGAACACTTAAACTCACTGCATTTCACCATCATCTTGCATCCGTCTGCATGCACCACGAATTCTAACTTAATCATCTGGATTCAACTCCATCCACTCACATCTACTGGTTGTATACCTATATTTTGTATTTTGTTTCCCTTCCCCATATCCTCTGTAATTTCCCTTACTCAAAGTTTATTTTTTACTTCCAAATCAAAACAAGTCTATTTATTGAGCTTTTGAGCTCAGGGGGGCTAGCTTAAACTAATACAGCAGCTAAAAAGAGAACAGACTTTCTCTTCTCAAAAAGCCACATGGAGAACAGAAGGTGCAAAGTTACAAGTTACATAGGAAGAAGGTTTCAATTTGTTGGTTTAGTGGTCATGCTGTTAGGTCAAATGTTGGACTCCATGACTTTAGAGGTCTCTTCCAACCAAAATGGTTCTATGATTTTATGGTTGTTTGACAGTGGAACAATCAATAACCAGAACAACATCCTCAGGAATGTTGTACTTCTACATCACTGGAGGTTTTCAAGAAGTGACTGGACGGAATGGTAGACAATTTTATATAGGCATCTTTTCCCACAAAAGGCTGCATCAAATTATCTTCTAAGGTCCTATGAACCTGGGCTGTTCCATGATTCTAACTTGCTGAACACACAGATATGCACATATGCTGAAATTCATATACAAGTCTGTTGTACATGAGAAGAGAAGCTCCTATCATTTTTGTGGTTAAGCCACTTAAGGTTTATCCCGATACTCACTGGAGGATTCTTCTTCCATATCCTTGATTATTCAAGCTGCTAATGCTTTTCTTTCATTTTGTAACTTCTACACACTTCGTGTGTAACAGACACTGGATTCATGTTGAATACTCCTCAGTCTATCCTGAGGGAAGAACTTTTCCAAAAAGTGGTAATTATGTCACATTTAGTTTCACTGCATATCCTTGGGTTTCATACTGTCAGAAGTAAAAAGAGAATGCATTCACTTTCCCTCTGGCTTTCAATATTTATTTTTTTGTTCTAGCATATGTAATGTTGTTCCATCTAAAACAAACTGCCTCAATCTTTGCATATATAATGTCTTCAGCTTTCAGGAATATATACATTTTACATATATTGACAAATTTTAACTATGCATTTTATATAGTTTTAAAAATAAAATAAATAATTCCAGTTCATCAGAAACTAATAAGCACTCATTTGGCATAGCACATTTGACTGTAAAACAGGCATCTGAAATATATCATTTGAAGTGCTGACTAAGAAGGAAAGTGAGTTAACTAGACCAGAAAAAAACAGGAATTTCTAGAGAAATGTGGATTCATTACACTGCTTCAGCAAAGTACAAGACATTTCTGCTTGTATTTGAAAGTAATTCAAGACTGATCTATAATATGGTACTGACATGTTAAAGAATAACATGTTAAAGTGGATTGGATGATGTTCTTTGTGTAGCGCCTGCTGATAAGTTACTACACTTTGCCTCTTTAATAGGTCAATCAAAACCAACATTGAGACACTGAAATAATATAGAAGTAATAATTTGATTCTTGCGTGTAATAATTTACATATGAAAGCAAGAGGCATAGTACTATCACTGTAACTGAAATGGTTTGTTGAACCACAAGAAGTAAACATGGATGTCTGTGTTAATGACTACTCAGAAATCCATTTCATAAAGACAAAGTTTTTTTTATTTTTCCCTGAACAGAATATTTTTTGTTTGTTTTTTTCATTAAATGCATCATAAAATTAGAGAAATTATTCTTCAGTGAGATAAAATACTCATAAAAGTAATATCCAATTACTGCAATAATTATTTTTCATGACTAAGTAAGTTTTCTGCTTTCTGGCAAGATTATCCCAGGAAGGCTGCACCAATCCAATAGTGCTAGTCTTACGCTACTAAAGTCAGCAGATTAGACTAATTGAAATATTTCATTTCACAGTGTCAGCAGATTCATTGTAAGGCCCACATTAGGCACATTTAAGTAGGAGCTTTTATCAAGATGGTTCATGATTTCATATTTGTGTGTTCACAGAATCACAGAACATTAGAGGTTGGAAGGGAACTTAGAGATCATCATGTCCAGCCAAAGCAGGATCACCTGGGGTAGTTCACACAGGAATGCATCCAGGTGGGTTTTGAAAGTCTCCAGAGGAGACAAGTCCAACAAAATGATGGCAGGAAATAGTAATAAATAGAAGATAGTTTAAACTATGCTGATGTGTATATTTCATTTTCTTAGCAGACTATGAGCAGCATAATCAGATTATGGGGTTTTGTCCTACTTACCAAGGGCATTTGTTCCATGTGTCACTTTCCTTTTTACAGCAAGAACCTGGAATTGATATTCTGTGATATTAACACTGTCCCTGGGAAATGGAACAGATCCTCCCAGATGGCATGCTAAGTCACATGAAGGTCAGGGAGCTGATTCAAGACAATGAGCATGGCTTTACTAGAGGCAAATCCTGCCTGACCAATCTAAAGATTTTCTCTTGTAAAGTGACTATTTTTAGTGGACAAGGGATGACCTATGGATGTGATCCTTCTGGACTTCTGCAAGGGCTTTGACATGATCCCCCACAACATCATACTTGCCAAGTTGGAAAGACAGATTTGATGGGTGGACTGTGCAACAAATAAGGAATTTTCTGGATGGTTGCATCCAGAGGGTGGTGTTCAATGACTCAAAGTCTGGATGAAAAGCCATGACAAGTGGTGCCCCTCAGGCATCCATACTGGGACCTGCACTGTTTTAATACTTTTATCAGTGATATGGACAGCAGCATTGAATGCAACATCAGCAACTTTGTGGTTGACACCAAGCTGCCTGGTGCAGTCCATATGCCAGAGAGATGGGATGTCATCCAGAGACACCTGGACAAGCTGGAGAGATAGGCTCAGGTGGACCTTATGAGGTTCAACAAGAGCAAGCGCAAGGCCCTACACCTGAGCCAGAACAATCCTCCCTGTCTGTTGCCTCACTCAGAAGGCGTGACGACCTGGTTTAAGGGCAGCACGAACAGCCAAACCCAGGCTGCTCGGGCCATTAGCTACAGACATCAGTGTGATGAATAACAAATGGCAAATGGCGTTTATTGAAACATGGCAATGCTTTTTATAGTCTACAAAATGTCACTTCCGTCTGCCTACGTCCTAACTCAAGGCTATTGGCTATAGGGAGGGGCTCTAAGATTTCTGTGCATTGTGAGATCCTTCAGAACGCCAGATCCTGACTACAACATTTCCCCACTCCCTATGCATAACTAAATTGACTAAAGTGTAGCAATCTAAAAAGAGTGCATACATGGTAATCTTAGCTAGAAAAATATACTAAATGCATAACTAAATTAGCTAAAGTACCTTATCCTTATTCCTAAAATATCTTATCCTTACTCTATG
>VWZI01004050.1:0-26398 GCA_013396835.1 Psilopogon haemacephalus | reverse complement strand
CCGAATCCGATGAGTGCTGTAGCCAAATATTCTGACATTGCTACTGATCACGCTGGAAGTTGCTTGCGGAAGGGTAGATATATTTTGGCAGGTTCAATGCCTAGGTGTCCCAAGGCAAGTTTTCTGCCTTTCATGATGAGATTACTAAGGCACTCAAGTCCTGGGGAGAATGCACATGATGGTTTTCCCAGAACTATCCATTGTATTGGCTGAGCTTTTTCAGGAGGTTCCTCTTTATTTTTGCTAGGGATATTTTTGCTTTTGACTCTGTATTCTCCCGTCCCTTCCTCCTCTGAGTTTGAGTCAGCTGCGGACCACTCCTCCGAGCTGCAATCTGATCTGGAATCGGAACTCAACTGGCTGGTTACTTCTAGGACCCAGCGTCCCCTTGCCAAACTCTGGCCACGCCCATGTCCCTTATGTGGCTGGCTCTTGCACTGTCCACTCCCCTTGTGGGTGGGCTGATCCCTCCCCCTGGGTTCGCTCCACCCTCTGTTGGGTGGGGTGTTTGCCTTATAAGAGCATATTTTCAAACACCCACTCTGATCGGCTCTCCGCCCTCTGCCTGCATTCCACTCCTCCTCCTCCCCCCTATAGCCCCCACAGTCTCTCTCCTCCCTGTCCTGCCTGCACATGCATGCTGGCTGCAGCTCCGCCCCACCTCCCCCTCTGGGGATGTCTCCGCCCCGCCCCTCTCCTGCTTGCTCAGTGCCATCTTGGCATATATATTGGGGTGGTCTTGCCCAGGCCTTGGCACTTCTGGCTTCCTCGACTAACCCACCCCAAAAGGCTTCTGCTTGTTTCTGTCCCTCAGTGACCTGCTTAAGGTTCAAGGGTTGAGAGAGAGTTTTGCAGGGAGACATAAGCGCTGAGGCTGCGGCTGCAGGAATGCCAGGAATGTTATCTGCAGACACAGGAGCAGGAGGAGGAGGTGGAGTGTGGGGGGAGTTGCAAGCTGGCTTTTTGCTTATCTTTAGACTCAGCAAAATCATCTGAAGGGTGCTGAGTTTGCGTAGCTGCAGTCGTTAAACCATTACTCACAGCCTTCCAGGTTTTCTGCTTTTGCAAAGCTTTCTGCAAAGCCTGTACCGTTTCTCCCCACAACTTAATGTTTTTACCACAACCCAAGGCCTTCGTCTCCTTGGCTAATACTTCAATGCATTTATCCCATACTTCATGGAGAGTATCCACTGCCTGGTCTATAACCCCAGACTGAAAATATCTCTCGATAATGAGAGCAAAATCCTTAGCTTTACAATCAACACCCCACTGCTTATGCAATTCTGATACGACCTTAACAAGGGCTTTCATCTTCCTTGCTGGTCCGGGAGCATCCTCCCACGCTGGGCTGGACCCGCTGCCTCAGCTGCTACTCGCCTGTCCAGGTGATTCCCAATCCCCGGCTTCTTTCTTCCCTGGTTTCCTCCCAGCTTTCTGGCTCTCGGCTCTCTTCTTTCTTGCTCTCTGCTTTCTTCCCGGGTTTCTGTTCTCTGCTTCCCGGGTCCCTTCTTTCTTCCTCTCCGCTTTCTTCCCGGCTCTTTGCTTTCTTCCCAGCTCTCTTCTTCTTCCTGGGTTTCGGCACCACTTGTTGCCTCACTCGGAAGGCGTGACGACCTGGTTCAAGGGCAGCATGAACAGCCAAACCCAGGCTGCTCGGGCCATTAGCTACAGACATCAGTGTGATGAATAACAAATGGCAAATGGCATTTATTGAAACGTGGCAATGCTTTTTATAGTCTACAAAACGTCACTTCCGTCTGCCTACGTCCTAACTCAAGGCTATTGGCTATAGGGAGGGGCTCTACGATTTCTGTACATTGCGAGATCCTTCAGAACGCCAGACCCTGACTACAACACCTGTCAATACAGATTGGGTATGAGCAGAAAAAGACTTGGGGATGCTGATGGACAAGAAGCTGGACATGAGCTGATAGTGTGCACTTGCAGATCAGAAAGCTAGTGGTATCCTATGCTGCATCAAAAGAAGTGTGGTCAGCAGACCAAGAGAGGAGATTCCACCACTTCACTGTGCTCTGGTGAGATCTCACCTGAAGTAATGTGTCTAGATTTGGATCCCTCAGTACAGGAAAGACATGGACCTGATGGAGTGGATCCAGAGGAGGCACACAAAAATGATCAGGGGTTTGGAACACCTTTGCTATGAAGACAGGCTGAGGGAGCTGGGATTGTTCAGCCTGGAGACGAAAAGGCTCTGCAGAGACCTAATTAATGACCTCCCAGTACCTGAAGGGGGTCTACAAGATGGATGCAGGGAGATTGTTTACAAAGGCCTGTAGTAACAGGACAAGAGCAAATGGCTTCAAATTAGAGAAAAGCAGATTTAGATTGGATAATTGTAACTAGTTCTTTACCATGAGGGTGGTGGAACACAGGAATTATTTGCCCAGGGAGGTAGTTGAGGCCGCATTCCTGGAGATACTCAAGTTGAGGCTCAGCAGGATGCCCATGCTTAGTGCAGAGGGCCTTGGACTAGATGACCTCTGGAGGTCCCTTCCAACCCAGACCATTCTATGACTCTATGGTTCTATGATAAATGAACCCCCAGCATGCTTTCAACTGGAGAATAATTTCTCTCAATTAAAACCAGCAAAGTACCTACATAGTCATATTGATCTGAACTATGCAGTCTGTGAAATAAAGGTACAGGTCTCAGTGTATGTTTTACACATATAGGGACATATCTCAAATTTCAATTTCATTTTCTCTGCCTTACCAATATGTTATAAGGTATATTTTACAGATAGCTAATTTTCACCTGTCATTGAACAGGAGAACATGAAGAACCTTTAAACCAATTGTCTCTACAACTGTTACTCAGTTGTGAAACTTCTATATAAAGAAAAGACTCAATCTTGGAAAATTACAAGACTGATTAAAGTGTTCAAATGTCTCCAATGAGGATAATTTGAGATGTGTGTTCTACATAGTCCCCAGCTGACACTCTAGAAGGGTGAAAGTTTCCCCTTGGTCCCATGCTCAGCTCCAAGGAGAGTTTTAATCTGAAGTTAAGATACCAAATTTCAGTGTCTACTTGTAGGTTTCTGTATGAGAACTAAATAATGGACTCAGCCTGATCACACAAATCTGAAAATCTCTATTAGTTAACTACATCTAATGCTTCTTTAAAAACCCTAAAGTGCTCAAAATATCATGTGGCAGGTATAATACTGGACAAAAGGGAGACTTGTTCCAATCTTGAGCAACACTGGGCAGCCAAGCAAGGTGTGTTCTGACATTGTGACTATATACATTGTGAACCCCTCAGGTTCAGCTGCATTTCCCATTGGATAGGCAGGTTAGAAGATGAGCAGTAAAAATCTAGAATCAGTTTTCTCATTAATTCATTGGAATGCCTGATGGATGTAAAATCCAAGGAATAATGAGCTAAGATGTTAACATTCCTTTCAGAGTTTGCCTTAACCAGTATGATCAGGTATGAGCTATACTGATTAGGTAATGTGCTGTCTTTTCCACATTTTTTGGGGGAAATGAAATAATTATATTATAGAATGATAATTCACTGCTTCTGAAGGCTTGAATTTTGAAGAACAATCCCACTGTATTGTGATGTAGGTAAAAATGCTTGACTAGTATTCGTTTGCAAATGTCATGTGCTAAGAATAGTGCAGCTTCCTGCAGTTAAAGTCACAAGTCATCATATGAGAAGACTCTTAATTTTTAGCTAATTTTCATTGACTCTACCACTGTTACTGCTATATGTAACAAGAAGTTAAAAAATCCTGTATGATCTGCTACATGTGATCTGCTATTTCCTGGAACCATATTGCTTACAAGAAACATTGTAATATACACAACATACTACTATTTTGATTATTTTTTTTTTCCTAAGAAACTCAGTCTGAGTATTAACATAAAGAAAAATTAGTTTCACCTATTAACTGAAAGAAATCTTGTCAAGACCAGTATCCGTTTCTATCAGTAAAGAACATGGCCGCCTCTGTATCAAAACTGTGACAGATGAGAAAGCCACACAGAGTAAACACCAATGAAGCTTTTGAAGAAGTCAAAACATCTTATCCAAAAGAGAATTCAAATAAAATTAAAACTTTATGGGCATTTTACAGTAGTGGCATCCATTTATTTGTAGTTGAACTATTTGTTACTACATTAAGCATCTCAGTTATTAAAAAAACCCACATTTTGTTGTCTGTTTGTTTCACCTCCAAGTATAAAATTACAGGGTCAGATCCTACACACTAAAAACTTAAAACACTCTTGCAAACCACATAAGGCTCCTGTAGGTCAGCTAACACAGTTTTAGGCATCTGCTATGTATTTTGATAATAGATATCCCAGAGTTATTATTATGACAAGTTGAAATACAGTGAATAGTTGAAAGTCAAGACAATGAAATGTTACAGACACACACCAGACATATTTTTAGCTGTCGTTTTAGTTCTGCAACAGGGGAACTTGCAGCTAGAGATGATCTACTGTAGCAAAGAAACATCAAAGACTGGGACTAAAAGCTGCAAAACACAAAAGACACCAGAGGAAAACAAGCATGTCACCAAGACCCAAGACACCTTGTGTTCACAGTGAAAAAATGATTTCCCAGAAAAGCCATGAAAGTTAACTACCAAGCTCATGAGAAGCTGTCATGTTCTAAGAGGTATCCATATCAGCCCAAAATTTAGGCCTCTAGGTCAATTTGCAAACTGAATTTTTAATCCTGTCACAGATTTGTAGCACTGTGATATTATATCAAGGAAGAAATATGCAAGTTCTGTGGAGTTTTCTTGAAGTTCATCTTAATACAGTAAAGCTTAATGTGCCTCTGATTAACTCAATTTTTAATATGAATGAAGTTAGGGATGTCATAAAAATTATAATCAATATTTCAGCTGCAATGTGGAATGCTTCTAATTCATTATTTTTAAAATATTCTCTATTAACTTACAACTTTAAGATGAGTCTAGCTCTATAAGCTGAGCTATGTAATATGAAGTAAGTTTATAACATTGCCTAATGGTTTCTTCACACTTCTATTCTCCTTCATGTTGTCTACACTATAAGACTTTATGAAAAATATAAGCATGTACATATGAACATAGGAAGTTTCTGGACAATGAGAGATAAGCTGTATATACTTTCATGTGAAGCAGATATACTTCTTACACACTACATCTTAATATCTCAAATACAAACACTAATAGAAGTAGGAGATTTCATACCAACAGGTATTTTGGGAAAGATAAAAATATACTTTCAGAAACAGATCATTTTCTGAACACTGGATAGGATTCATGTATGCCGTATCTTTTCCTGCACATTTTAAAATACAACCTTTCTGTACATTCTTCTCCAAGTTAGTGAGAGCATTGTTATTTTGCTGCCGTTTTTCCTTAGAAAAAAAAGTAAAGTGAAATAACCTCAGTCTGTCATGCTCTTACACAAAAACTCTATGACAACATAACATATAAAGTATGCATAACTAAGTTGCAATTGCCCAGACAGTCTTTTTTCTGTATTTCTGTTTAATTCCATGCAGAATAAGATCATTTATTCCAACACCCCTGTCAGAGCAGGATCACTCAGGAATGCATCCAGGCAGATTTGGAATATCTCCAGTGAAAGAAACTCCACAGCCTCTCTGGGCAGCCTGTCACAGTGTTGTGACCCTCACAGTGAAAGTTTTTCCTTATGCTTACATAGTATCGCTTTCTGCTATCATCCTGTCATTGGACATCGCCTGTTCCCTGTCCCACTTGAACTGAGGGACCCCGAACTGACCAAAATATTTCAAATGCAGCCTCACCAGGGCAGAGTAAAGGGGGATTAGAACACCCTAAGATGCCATTTTCCTTCTCTGAATCTAGCCCTCTGGAAAGCAAAAATCATGGTACAATTCTGACAGACAAGGAAGTAGAGTGCATGTACAGTTCTCTAGACAAGAAGCTGCAGGGCAATCTTTGTGCTATTTCTGCAATGGTTCATGCCAATGTGTGGAGAATGTTGTTGGAGCATAATCTTGCAAAGATTGTAGCTAACTGGCTTGTCACAGGGTGATGTCCCCACAGGACAAATGGGAACAGATGGTGACGATTTGCATCTTGCAGTATACAACAGTTTGCTGTCCTGTGTCTACAGTACAAAGCTAGAATTAACCCAAGGCAAACAGCAGTTCCAAGTAATAGATGTTCTTTACAGTTCTGACAGGAAACAAAGAAAAGGGTTGTGGTCAATGACAGAGAGTCCAGTTAAGAAGAGGGTAACTTAAAGCGTCTATAAGAAACAGAAGTTTTTTCTTAAGGTTGCTTCGTAAAATCTGGCCAAGATGTTCCCTGTTCATTCACTCAGGGTACAAAAGTTATCATGAAGCAGTGCTTTGAAGGTATTCCCTGAACTATCACCAACTACAAGTATACTAGGACATATATTGGAAGAAAATATCAAACAGTACAACCTATTTCAAAATCCATTTTGTTCCATTTTCTAATCTAATAGATTATCCTTCAGAATCACATTTGAATTCATAATTTAATTGTATGCCATATTTCATTTACTGCCAGACAGACACATACATGTTAACACAGCATTTTGTACATCTGCTATAGCCATAAACAGTTTCAACAATATCCACTGACCTTTGTTTCCTTCACAAAATACCTTGACAATTTGTTTGACCTTCTTTACAGAGGCAATCAAATAATTCTGGTTTTATTTTTATTCTAGCATGTCCTACTGAGAGTAAAAATGTAACATAAAGTTAACACAATTTTAAACAGGGGAAAGCAAATGTATGTTGTTTTCTCTAACTGAAAAACAATATTTTTGCAAAATTATTGGTACGAATTTATAAATATCATATTACTAGTTCAAGAAAAAAACAAGAGCCCCTGCTAATATTAAATACTTTTTTTTACTATTAAAAATAATATTCATGCATATTAGTAGATTGACTAATGCAATGAATTAGTGTGCACTGAAAAGGCAATTATAAGTCGAAGGAGAAATAAAAGAAGGATATGCCCAATTAGTCAGTGATTCAGGGCAGGTGGCTTACCCTTGTTTGGGTTAAGTAAGCATTCTCCAGAGGTGATGACATTCTTGAACTGTGAAAGAAACCATAACAAGAGATGAAACTTCTGTCTCTCATATGATTTGAAGTCTGTTACTCAATCTGTCACTTGACAGAAATGGCAAGATATAACTTTAAAATGGCAAAGCACATATATCAAGTATCTGATTTTTAAAATAATATTAAAATAATAAAATAATGTTGTAATTTAGGGAGCTGTTGCAAAGACGTATTTTCATACTGTCTGCAATTTCACTACCTTCTTTTCTAAGATAAAAAAGTGTGTTAGAAAAAGCATAGGTATCTGCATGGGGGAATAATTTTTGTTTGGTTTCTAGATAATTTGGACACATTTGGCTAGCAGCTTTATGCAGATCAGGTACAAGAAAGAATCAATCATTTTAGAACTTTCTTCCTAAGTTCAAGTTGTTGATTAGTTTGCCACATCATGCTGACAATATTGAGTTTCCATTAGGATTTACAGAAGACAACTTAGACAGAATTAGATCAAGTAAAGTGTGTTGGTTTGAGCTAATTGGAGAATTTGTGTGAAAAATTAGACTGCTGCCTGAGAGTGAGAAATTAAACACTATGTCCCTTCACCCAGTTTTGAATGAGAGAGAAGAAAGAAGGTTGTTTTAGAATGTTCCCAAAACATCCAGATAAGCCAGTGTGCTTGCGCAGTTCAGTCGGCTCTGGGTCGGCGCTGGGCTTCACCAGCTTCTTTCCTTTGTCTCTCTGCCTTTGAACTAATTCAGAGTAAAATTACTAAAACCATTCATTCCTTCCTGCCACTAATCTTTCTGACCGATCTTCAGCTTATCTGCAGCATCATCAAGTGGTGAGATAAAGCTGGGGGGAGGAGGGAGAGGTGGTACAGGGGGGTTTGGTTTCCCTCTCCTGGGGATTTTGGTCTCCAGGAGGGGTGTGGTGTCTGTATTTTTTTTTTTTTACTGTATATTTCTGTAAATATCTGTTATATCTTGTAAATATTTGCTTGTATATTTGCATTGCTGTAAATATAAGCTTCATTTATTAACTTCCAGTGTTTTTTTTCTGAGTTTTAGCCGGGGTTCTAAAAGGTGGGGGGGCAGGTCACTGCAAACCCACTACATAGACTGACCTCATACTGCACACATTGGCCTTCACTTTTGTTTTTGAACAGTAGGAGAAAATCCATCATATGCGCATTTGCTTTTGCAACTGTCTATTATATTATTTCAGCTGTGCAACTGCTATAAGAGTAGAGAAGAATTTCCTTGCCAAAACCAGGATGAAAGCACTGAAAATTTACAACCACCACAAGTTGATCATATAGATTTGCATGTTTACACAACACCACAGGTGTACCGAGCTCAAGTTTGTAAGTTTGTCAGCCCAGGATGTATTCACTGAAAAGATTTCTGCATCTCTTGTGCAGTTACGCAAATAAAAAAAATGTGAGCAAAAGTCTAAAGAAAATAATTGTAATAGCAGTCACATCAGTTTTTCACAGCTTACAATGTTTTTCATCCAAGGATATTTACTTAGTTCTAAAATATTTTTTATCTTTTAAAATCTACCTTTTGAAATAAAACTGAAGCTTTCTTTTGTTTAACCTCTTTATTAAAAATGGCAAAAGTCTGAAAGAATCTCCATAATTTAGATATCCATATATGATTTATTTTATCATGTATCTTAGCTCACCTCACCTTTCTTGTCATGTCCACTTTTGAAACTCACTATGCATTTAAATATAATAACCATGTAAAATAAGACCTACAAAGGCCTAATTTACCTTGCTTTCTCTGACAAAGGCTCCAAGATTGCTTCCCAGCTAATTGTAGCACTTACTGATACAAAGCTGTACTACCCCACGCCAGAGCTGTATTGCTCTAGGAAAACCCCATGATGAGCCAAATATGTATATAATGACATTCAGAATTCATTATCTTGCTGGTGTTTTACTTAATTATATCAGACTACTTTTTACAAGCTATTAAATAAGGAAACATTTATAAATAAAGATTTGTTCTTATGCCATGCTGGGTCAATAAGCAGAGACAATCCACTTCTGTGCTGCCCACACTGCAAATAGTACGAGCTTATGGTACTCAAATACTTTACAGTCAGAATTCACTTATACTTGTTTGTGAAGTGCAGAATAGTTTTCCACAATCTAGAGCCCAGTTAGCTTCCTCAGACTCTAGATTTTTCTCCCTGGGCTTTGCCTACAAAAAGTGGAGAACTCACTACATATTTGCAACTATTTTCTTCCACTCTGCTCTTTCTATTTCTCCTTCATTATTGCACCTTACCCTATACAGAGAGTTCTTTCCACAAATGCTGGTGTAGTTTCTCTATTCCTCTAACAGCACCAAAAAGTAGCAGCAGTGCTAAACTGAGGTATCAGGTCTGCACTGGCAAGTGCTGCGACATCTGCCTCATTCAGTATTGGAGAGGATGTACACGGAGATCAGATACATCTAGCACTTCAGAAGACTCTGGATTCTTCTTTTACACATTTACAGAAGCTAATTCTTCCTGTACAATGGAAGTGAAACATTTCAGTTTAAACAATGGTGAGCCTTCTAGGAGTAGATGGTAGATTAGATAAATGGAAGTGTGAACAGAAGGAATGCAGGTTTAGGTCTGATTTAATTAACTGGTATAATTAGTATGCCTAGGTTGTAAAAGGTGTGATCTGAAGACTTATCTGTAGATTGCCATGTGAATAGAATTGGAAGTGTATGTAAGTGTACAAGTTTTGCAAATAAAAGTCTTCACAGGGAAAAGCCATGTGGAGTCTGTTCCTGCCCCTGCCTCCTCCCTTCCAATTGCTGCACTGTACAATCCCAGCAATCCTGTTGTTTTATGAATCCTGTCCTCTTATTTGTTTAGAGTCAGCAGAGTGAACACTGGTGCCTCCAAAGTTTGGGTTTTTTTTTGTTTTGTTTTTTGCTTTTTTTTTGAGGAGTGGCGGGGGGTGGCGGTGTGTGTGACAAAAGGTGATCCAAGATTTCTAAAGCTTTCTCTACTGGAAATGCAAGGGTTCTAATCATAGGACTTCAAGGGGGCTGACACAACATTTAAATGGATGTCAAATAACTTCACAGAGCACCTGGATTAATTTGGACTTCTGTATGAGAGGAGCAAGAATTGAAGACAAAGATGCTAAAATTCTCTTAATAGACTTTACATAGAGAATGGCCAAAACTGCAAAGATTGACAGTGTATGATGGGAAAATATTGTGAAACATGTTAAAATAAAACTTCTCCTGGGTCTGGGTGGAAATATCAAGACTCTCGTACATATAGACCCATGTATCTTCCTGGAGATAGTTCACAGACAAGATGTACAAAATATCAGCAACTAAACGTAGCATCACAGATTGCTGGTTTCTATCAGGTGAACTTAACCAAAATGCTACAACTGATATAATATTTTTTACATCCTGTGTAGAGTTTTTCTCCTTTTAAAAAGACAATGTTATATAAATTGCTTCATGGTCAGTTTCCTATTTTTTTCCTGTTAATGTGCAATTGAGGAAAGTGTGTCTCCCTTTATTTCCAAAATCTATCTTGGAATTTATGAAGTACAAAGTCATCATAAGGAGAGATGTATTAGATTAGAAGAAATGTACATCTAGCCTAACATAGTCTTTCCAACAGTGTCCATTAACTGATGGCTGCAGAAGAGTAAGAACAGAGGAGTTATATACAACACTACCACCTAAGTGTCTCTAACCTACAATCATCTACAAGAGAAGTACTTCCTGCATTGACTGTTCAGTTTCATCTTGAATTCACATACACAGCATCCTATATATAGTTCTACGAGGTTGATACTGCATGCATCTTTTTCTTCATATTTAACCTAACTCTTAATAGCTTTTCACACAGCAAAACTATTATATGTTAGCAGATTATCAATAGTAAGATTTTTGTCATAGATAAAGGAGTTCATAATGAACAGTTAATTTTTTTTCTCTCTATAGAATGCCAGTTATCATTCAGGAATTCCTCATTCATGTAATTATAGTACTATTAAATATATTTCCATAAGTACAACTACTAGAATGGTTTTCCAAACTTTTTTTTTTTTAAATAAACAAATGAGATGTGGATTATTTTCTTGAAAATCTTTATAACATTCCCTCTCTAAGAAGAATAAAGAAGGAAAACCTACATGTCCCATCAGAGATCTCTGAGTCTCACAGTACTAAATTATTACACTACAGATATCTGAAGTATTGAGAGTTTCGTGTGATGGACAATATAAGTCTGTTTCAAGACAATGCAGGAAGTTAAATATAAGAATTATTCACAGGCACAAGCACAGAGCAATTGATACTACTTGCTCAAGCACTGATCCTAATCTGATCTTGGAATTATAACTAAGGATATGTGGTATGTGAAATACTATGAGTGACATCTCTGAAATTACATTTCTGTCAAAAGATTTACAAAGATGGAGGCATATGCTTCAGTTCATCATGAACACAGAACAGAGCTGAATGCTTTCCAGACTCAGTTACAAAGTCAGTGAGTACAGCAAACGCAGTATATATTGTGTTAGTATAGAACTCCCACACAGAGATAATAGAAACAAATTCCTGGTTTCAAGCCTAAACTCCTGTTTTGAGATTAACATTTTCTTACATAATTAGCTCTTATAACCTTGGACAAAGATAATATTTGCACAAATTTTCTTGTAAGAAAGGCATAACTTAAATTGACACTTTAAATCTGCACACAACCCTCTCAAAATCCAAAAGTGTCAAGGAAAAGTATTTAATTAAAGAATAACAATGTCTTTAATTGAGAGTTTGAATGCAATAAGGTGTCAAAACAGTTCACAGAGAGACCCGTTTAACCACACTATACTAAGATGATTTTATTGCTTTACAGATCACCAGCATTTCCTAGAAGTGGCCTCCAAAAAGCATGACAAATATATGTAAATAATATAATAACTAAGGGCACATAATAAGGAATTTGGATGTGTCAAGCTGATATAAATATTTCATGCATAGTATCCTTAGTATACCACGTCATCCTCAGAAACATTCCAAGGATTTTCATCAGCCATGCAACTTAGCCCATCCCATCTATTCCATTAGACTTTACACTTTCTCAGTGTTTCCAAGTCATTCCTAGGCCTCACCTGCCTCACTGTGCTGGTTTGAACTAATTGGAGGATTCTAATGAGAAATTAGGCTATAGGCTGAGAAAGGAAAACACTGATGATGCAACTTCACTCATAGGTTTACTGAAGAAGAAAAAAAAATATTTAAGAGTTGTAACCTGAACATAGATAAGACAGACAGCTTTGGGCTGTGGCTGCTGCTGCATGGCTCTGCTTCTCTCCCTACCTTCTTAGCTGGATCTGAATAATTTCACTAACTTCTTTCCTGCTGCTAATCCCCCTGGCTGATCTACCTTAACTTATCTGCTGCATAAGACAGATGGTGAGATAAGATTGGGAAGGGGGGAAGGCGGTAGGGTGGTGAGAAACCCTTCTTAGGGATTCCGATCTCTGGGAGGGGTGTGGTGTTTCTGTATTACCTTTTTACTGTATATATCTGTAAATATCTGTTATATATTGTAAATATCTGCTTCTGTATTGTGCAAAACTGTAAATATTAAACTTCATTTATTAACTTCCAGCTGACTGGATCCTAGCCTGGGTTATTTTCAAAGTGGGGGGGTGGGGGTGGGTAACTACTGAGTCACCACATTATTTTTAATTGGCACCCAATGTGGGACAGAGGCTAAATTACATTTATTTGATTGCTAATTAATCCTGGAAGTTAAAAATTAAGCTGATCTGGCTGTTACATTTGATTCCTCTTCTGTAACTCTGTGGTTTTTGCATCATTTGCTTATTGATAAAATCAGTACTTTTATATGGATCTTGGCATGGAAAAGTTTTTAAAATATGTTTTGCAATTATGGTGACTATATTCTTGGTTTTGCTGGATTTAATAGCTACCAATGCTGGTTTTGATGCTTTTAATAAGGCAGAAAATATTAGTAATCAAATAAGCTATTCAACTGCTTCGAATTCTGCCAAACAGCAGTGTTCCCGACTCTTGCCAAAACTTCTATTCAAAGACCACAGTGATATATTTAACGTGTGTCATCATTTCTACTCTAAGCCTAGAAGTGTCTGTACTGCTTTAAAAAAACCAAAACCAACCAAAAAACAGATAGATTGTGCCAGGAGAAAGAAAAACAATATCTCATCTTCTCCTCCTGATCCCTACCCATAATACGATACATATCCACACTAGCCGAAACTATTCATGCCCCATTCGACCTAACAGAAGGATAATCCGAACTAGTTTTCTATGCAAACAGGTTCAGATCTCAATTCTGTCTGTATGCCCAGAAAATGTAACCAAAACAACACTGATAGTACCACAGCTCTTTACAAAAATCAAAGACAAATTACTCAGGACTCTGAAAGCCCTATTTCTGCTAGCAGTTTGAATTCTCAGACAGCAATTTCTAATTCCAACCCCAAAGACAATTCTGATTCTAAGGCAGCAGCAGCTCAAGCGCCCCAAAATTCAGATCCATTACAAGGTCCATATTCTGTTAATCTGGCCCCTGCCAAGATGAAATCTAAGATTGGGTCAAAACATGGTTCAAAGGAAGACATAGGAACAGCTACCTCTGGTGCTCAGGAGGAGGAGGAAGAGGAGAAACTAGGTCTTAACGATCTGACCGCTTTACTGAGAGCTAAATATGAGGACAATGTGCGATTAGCCACCCAGAGGGAAGGTGGCTCTCAGGAGATTAGGAATGCTGTCGGAAGAGTTTTGTTTGGCCAGGCACCAACAGACCAGCAAGGACAGGAAAAGGAGAAGGATGACACCCAGGGCTCCAATGATCCCCTTAGAGAGGTCAGGGAAGTTGGAAAGGAATATTCAAGGGAATCAGGAGAGCCAATCCTAAGCTGGCTGGTGAGATGCCATACTATTGGTGCAAATGCACTACAGGTAGGAGACAAGTCTGCAAAGCAGCTAGGCCCACTTGCAAAGGAGAGTGGAGTGGACAAACACCTGGCTGAAGCTTTCTGTTCTTCAGTTATTTGTCACTTTGCCTCCATAGCTGTCTCCTTGTAAGATCACATTCCCATCATCTTCTCTACCTATCAGAAGTTCTCATGACATATTAGTATTCATTGCAGAACTCCAGTAAAAAGCATGATCAAATTCCCTGTGACCATCAACAACAAATGTGTCCCTTAGCAGGATAGTTGCAATGGATCTCAGCACATTTTTAATAGCAGGCAGATTCCTGACCTAGAGAAAGCCAGTAGTTGCCGCTTTTATATTCTGCGAACTTGCCTGTCCATTCAGAATATTCAGACATGCCAGAATCACCTATGTTGATATTTTTCTTCATATCTGAACATTTGGCAGCTCCTGGTATAAATGGACATCTTATTTCAATATCAACTTCTAAGCCATAAAAGCACTTTTGAATTCTTAGCAATGACAATATCATGTTACACACAGTTCTGCTTTGGTGATCAAGATAGTAAAGGAACTGCTCTTGAGTCTTCACACAACCAATTAAGAGGTTCATTACCTAAAGGAGACATCTGGATATCAAATAGGTTTCAAAATGAGAATATAATCATAGTAATTATTTATATACTAAAATATGAGCAAAAATATACAGAAAGTCCTTCTAAGTTGTTTGCAGGGAAGTCTTGAATGCACTCTCAGTTTCCAGGCTGAGCAAAATGTAACTGAATTTGACTTTATATCCATAGCGAGCAATGGTTATGAAACAATATATTTTGGTTCAGAAATGTTATGATTATTTTTTTTTAACTCTTCCTCTCCTAATTTTCCTCATTTTACTTTCACCAGTTTTTCTTACCGTCTCCAACCTTTCTGTAAACAGCAAGTTTTCACTTCTGTTGTTACGACAACAGCAGAAGCCTGGCTATAGTTACTATCCCATGATACACTTGTCTGAACCTCTTGCTGAAAACATTTTCAGATATAAAAATAGTGTTCATACCCTCTGGTCTTGGCTGCCTATTGTAGAATTACAGAACCATAAATGTCCATCATCTGGTAATGGAATATATTCTTTACACGAGTACTAACAGCCCACTTCCTCCTCTACAGAAAATGCATTGTCCAATAAACACACATAAAGTTTCTCCTAATGACAAGACAGCTTCACTCTTGAGTCTCCAACTGTACTGAATCTGGCTAAGATAAAGTTAGGTTTCACCACAGCAGCCTGTATGATGCACTTCGCCAGTGTTTCAGCCACTGACAAGCAGTATTTCCACAATGTTGAGGCCTTCTCTTTTTCTCACTCTGCCACTGCCCACATCCCCTCCAAAAGTGGGGTGGAAATGAGTAAGAAAATGGGAGGGATATATTTGGGACAGCTAACATTAATTAAAGAAAGGATACTTTATAACATCTGAAATCATGTTCAGGAATAAAAGCATAAGGAAAGAATCTGGAAGGTGGAACATTGGTGACTATAGTGTCGGGTCTGCTACCTGTGTCAGGACCTGCTTTTGAGGAAGTGGATAAACCTACATATGGGAAATAGTAAAAAAAATTCTTATTTTGCTTTGCATGCACACACAGCTTTGCTTTACAGTTCCAGTCCTCTGATTCTGTCTTACATCCCACTGGTTGGGGAGAGTTGGTGAACAACTCTATACACACTTACTTGCTAGCCAGGGTCAGCTCATGACATTACCATGTTCATACATCCACAAGGACACACCAATGTGTTTCTTACTTTCCCTTCCTCTATATTAATTCCTAGTTAGTTTTTTAAATCCAATTTTCATATTTAAGCCATGACTTATTGAAAGAAACATACTTAGTATCAACATTAAAGCAGTGACAGTAGTACTCTTTACAGTCCTACTGAAGGTAAAAATACATAGCTACCACCCATGCTTCCATCAGCCTCTGTGGTCTGATTTTAGCCTTTTATAGACATATGACTTTGGATCACGCAAGGATACCTAGAATTTGCACTTTGTTGCAAAAGGGTGTTATAAAGGAGGAATTAAGACTCTGTAGTGAGAGTGAAATATTGTATTGCAATGAAGTTGAGGCTTTCCTCTTGGAAAGTATGGCAAACTTTGCTCGTTTGCCATAAAAGGCAAGTAAAAAGAAATAAAAATCTGAAAACTACAACCAGAATAATTCTTTATAGTCACAATAATTCTTTATAGTTCTGAAATATGGGTACTAAAATGCTTTCAGGTAACCTTGAATAGAGTACAAAAAACTACTTGAGGAAGGTGGCTTTGGAAACTACAGTGCTTGTTTTCTTTTCATAAAGACCATGAGACTAGGGCAGGTTAAGTTCTACCAATCCTATTATTAAATTGCTTTGTCAAGCAGTAGAAAAGGAATCTTCTGCAAGTCTATACCATTCAGGATCAATTATATTATCTCCTTTATATCTAGATATGTGGGTCACCTGAACTTGAGATAAAATACAGAAGCTTGCTTCTAAACCCCAGCTCTGGCCAGATTCAAGCAGTTTGGTTCCTATAAGCCTAATTACTTTGCCTCATGGTACAAGGGAATCACCAGACTTTTACACTTTCCTCTGCCAATGGTTATTATTTTAAAATGGACGTGAAGCTAGCTGAATCACAGATATGCTTCAGAATAAGTATTTTATGTGTCAATGTAATATGATATTTTTTAGTATTTATAAGCAAGAAGAAAATATATTATTTAGCACTCAAAGTCATTAGGACTAGTAATAAGAAATAACTACTAAAGGAAAACAAAAGCTGAATATCATGGGGATAGAGTTGGTATAATTGTGTACATCAGACTGTGTACAAGAAGAGCTGGTTAAATCTAGTAATTTCCATCAGTTTAAAGCCAACTAAAGTAAGTACTCAGGAATGTACTGGAGAGAACAATCCTGTATCAGCAAGAGCAAATGCATAAATAAATATTTTTAAACTGTAATTGATAGAATTTCATTTTCAATCAGGCAAAATAAATGGCGTATCAAATTCTTGTTACTATGAATACTAAATTTATCTTGGGATTCAGAACTAGAACTAGAAATTTCCAGATTAATAAGAAATTGCCATATTATATTAAAAAAATAAAAAAAAAAGAGGGGAACAACATTTCTAAAAACAGTAAAAAATTACTCCAGGTGGAGATAATTAGTAAGAGTTTCAACCTCATGCCAGACTATGTTTCCAGCAATGAATAAATGAACAAGCTAATCTTATACTGAGTGACATATTAAAATCTGTGCAAGTTATTTTATGTAACATTCTTCAAAGTATTGCTGATTGAGTTAAAATTGGATTTCTCTTCAGACTGATTATCTAATATGATAGAAAAATACACAGTCCAAGAACAAATTCAGATTTCTGTGGAAAATTAAACTGTAATGTTGGGCTGTCCACTGAGGCATTAAATATAGCTATATAATTATATCTGCAGCAGACAAGTGTGATGGGACTGAACTTAACTCGTTTCCAGTGAGGATTTACAAGAAACGTATACACAAAAGACAAAAAAAATCCTTTGCAATACTATACTTGAAAATTCTGAAGAAGTAGCTCAAGTATGAATGTCTCTGCTACAGAAACATAAACAGTTCCCTATATGAACATTGTCACACAAGACAGAAATGGAAAAGCTATAAGAAAATTGAGTAGTCATCATTCGAAACAAGTCAGACAATTTTTACAAGTTTTTCCTTTTATTTTTCTTTTTTCTTTAATGAAAAGTTGCCAAAATATATTATTTTAAACTATAAAATTGTTTTCAATACAGGTCAAAATACCTTTAAAAATTGCATATCTTTAAAAGATTAAAATATTCACAAGAAACAGGTTCACAAAATTTATGATGATTTTTTTATAAGCTCAGTAATATAGTTAGGACATTAAAAAAAATAGAAATTACATCTATGTATTTAATTGATACTTATGGATAATTTTTAAAAATCTATTTATGATTTAACAGATCTTTCCAAGATTCTGATTATGATTAAGGTTGATCAGAATCATGACTCTAAATTAACACTTTGCAATATTGAAGTTATTATTATCTGGTTGTCTATTTTTATCATATTCTCATCTCTGCATATGACAAAGGAGCAATCCTGAGCAGAATTTTGATTTCTTAACTCATGACAAGAAGTGCATGTAAGGAAATGTAAGAGACCCAAAATAGTGGTTTATAAAAAACAACTCCTTTGTTGCACCCTCCAAATAGCCTTAACACACAATACAAAAAGGATGACCAGACACTGGGATATTCTTTTCACTACCCAAAAGTTGCAACACATCTAGTAATTTGGTATCTGAGGCACAACTATCAAAAAATATCCTATAAAAATATAAGCACTGTCCACACAAAGCAGAGGTAAAATATCTTTTAAAAGATTCAGAATCATTATGCGTTTGCCATTGACTGAGCAGGGAATATCGGTCTTGTTCCATTGATAGTGTCCTGATACACATTTTAATGCTTTTAGAAGGTGCAATTAGTCTCTACATACATACATGCAGAGTTTGTCATAAATAAATTTGTGTTGCTCCTATACTCTTTAGATGCCTGCTTGAAGAAAACCTGTCAAGGTGCAATGCAGCTATATACAAATTAGAAAAGTTGCTTTAATCTGGAGCAATAACAGAAGTGTCTCCCATGAGCTATATGGTGGCATGAAAATATGTGGTGGAAGATGAAATATATTCCAGATGCTTCACCATTTTGCAGAACGATTTTGTGTTGCAGCTAAAGAATTTAATGCCTATCATTAGCATTTTCTGTATCTCTGAGTGATAATGTGAGGCAAGAATGTGACCCTTTCTCGTAATTGAAAATATGTATGTACTATTAAAAAAACCCAACAAACCCCACTTATTTTTACAATACAGTGATAGTCACATGCACTGTAAATATTGTTATGCATTTGTTGTGCAACTACTCACAAGAAAAGATGCTTAAATACAAACCTCAGGTAATGGTAACAGTTTGCTATAGCAGCAGGATGTCATAATTAAAACCAGAAAAAGATAGCAAGTTTTCACTATTAATACCATAAAAACATACCTGATAAATGGCATAAGTAAATGTTCTAGATTATGAAAATAACAAGGAAAAAGAAGGTATGGTTCTGTCCCCTGGCAGGATATAATACAGGAACATAAGATGTACATTAGGGCCTCTGTAACATAATACACAAATGATAATAACTTGATAGATTAATATTAAAGGACAGTGGTGTTAAAGTAAGATGTTTGGAGGAAGACTGGACTCTCTAATTTGTAAGGCACTCCAGCTGCATCTTACTGTACCTAGAACATTTCTTTTAGAACTGCCATTAAGGTATATAAAAAGCTTAACAACTCTGAAAGAAGTTAAAGAAAAATTATAAAATACAAAACATGAAAGTAGTAATTTAAGGCTAAAATTTAATAACCAATGTAAATCATAGCTTATTGTCCTGATATAAACAAGGCAAAGTAGATATGAAAAGGGGCATAATGAACCACAGTGGAGACTAATGTAATTTCAAGTAGCTCCATTTGCATTGAGATGGATTTACATCTGATATGCATTCTTTCCCTCAAGCTGCTTTACAGACTTAAATAAAGCTATAGATAAGGCAAGCAGGTCGTATAAAACATATCAGGGGAGTGCATAACTATAGATTGATACAAGAAGTTATGTATTAAGACTTAAGAGGATGTGATTTGTTACAGTTCAGTTTTGTTGATTCTGCTTTGACAGACTTCTAACTCCCACAGCTAAAAAACTAGATATGGTCAAGTAAAGCTAGAGAAGGGGATCCAAAGAGGGAAATACTAAGTGAAGGAAGCATCTATGATCAAAAAAATCCACATTTCAGCCCTAAATAATTGTATTATGAAAGACAAATTAATTAAAATTGATGAGAAGGCTTGTGAAGTATGTATTTGTTTTGGCTGCAGTTGTTTATGCTGATAGGCTGCATCAATTCTTTATTATTAAAAAAGGAACAATTATCAATCTTTTAAAAAATAAAATGTATTCAGAGGAAACTCATGCAGATGAAAGCCAAGACCTAGTGGAGTTGGGTGAAATGAGTCTTCTACTTTCATGTTTCAGCAATGTGCTGGTTTGAACTAATTGGAGAATTTGAGTGAGAAATTAGACTATTGGCTAAGAGAGGAAAACACAGTATGTCACTTCACCCAGAGCTCTACTGAGAAAGAAAAAAAAAAAGTTTTAAAAATTGTAACCCAAACAGAGATAGGGCAGATGGTTTCAGACCTTGCTGGGCTGTGGCTGCTTCTCTTGCATGGTTCCTTTTGTCTCTGCCTTTTGTAGCTGATTCTTAATAATTCTACAAACTTCTTTCCTACCATTAATCCCCCTGGCAGATCTACCAACTTATCTGCAGCATCAACAGGTGGTGAGATAAGATTGGGGAAGGGGGGAAAGGTGGTAGAGGGTGGTTGGTTACCCCTTCTGGGGATTTAANCAGGGTTCTGAGTCCTAGCTGGGGTTTATTTCAAAAGGTGGGGGGGGAGGGGGGGGCAGGTAACTGCTAAATCACCACAAGCAATAGCATTAATCAACTTACAAATATCTCCTGTCTTCAAGAACTTGAGTGTTTTCTCCAGTTTTAGTTATGGTGAGTAAGTCTTACTAGCTTTGTCAATTTGCTTCTTAGATCTATTATTTTTACTAACTCATAAATTGCTGTGGAGTTTCTAACCTATTTCTAAACTGATACTTATTTCATTAAAATGGAGCCCCAGAGCTGCCCATTAGTATGAATTCATATTTGCTAGTGATTTAATAAGTATTATCATATTTGAGATAATTTTATTTTAAAGAACAGACAGCAAAAGAACAAAAGTGCACTTTCCCCCCACACTTAATAAATAATAGCTTTAAACTATCTAAAGAACTACATTATGGGCATAAAACCCACCACAGGATTTAGTGTGGTGATTATATTAAATTTAGAAGTATCAAGATCTAGAAACAAAACAAAAAAAAAAAGTGGATTCTTCCAAAGTGAAAACTATAATTTGAAAATTAAGTTTGTAGTTATTTATGTAGTGAAGCTTTGCTCATTTGAAAGCAAATTATAACGTTCTGAAGTGAATTATTATGATTTTTTTTCTTAAGATGCAAGCCTTTTATAGAAAAGTAAAGTGTTTTAATTACCCTACTTATTCCTAAATATTTGTACTTCAACTCCAATTATTATTTTCATACATATATGGCAGGGTATGTTCAAGGAGAGTATGAGTCTTGAACCTATTTTTCTGGCCTGATACCCTTATTCAGCTAATTTAAAATCATTTAGCAATAATGTTAGGGCTTCATGGAAGCTTTGCCAAAAACTTCGCTGATCAAGATCTTTCTTAAAATGTGGCAGTTTAGAAGGCTAATCTGAAACACTTTTGGGAAACAGTCATATCAGATTTATCATACAACATTGACAATGTTTTTGTAAAAAAAACCAAAAAACTAGACAAATTAATTTGAGGTGAGCAAAGTAGTGTGTTCAGCTTAGAATGGAAGGTAAATGTTACTGAAAATGCGGAAACAAAACTACTTGTAGAAAAAAAAGATGAGCACAGAAGAGGAGTTAAATAAAGTGGGTTTTTAAATTAACATTCTAAGTATCGAAGAAGCCTGTCTTATCAAAGCTAGTACAGTCATATTGCTAATGTTTGCCAGCCTTTCTCAGGTTAACCAGAGGTACGAAAAAGTGTGCAGTGTAGGTAATAGTCTCTTGCTGATTTTCCCATCTTAAGTAGGGCAGCTCATGTCAGATGTTGGTTGAGGATGACACTGCCAGGTCAACAAAAATTCATGAATCAGCATAGTCTTATGGCTTCTGCTTTGTCATGCATAACACACTCTTAGTACTTGAAGCACATGATATGCATTTTCTAGGTATTTTTGACCTGAAGATTTGCACAAGTATTTGTTTTGCCTAGACTTCATGTGCTGCACATTAGTTTTCCTCTAAAATGTCTATTCTCAATTTTTTTCCCAAATATCAGACATGATCTCAGATTCATGTGAAGACATCTGCTTATTTGGACTGTCTGCAACACTATTTTCACCTCTCTGTGAACCTACCCACCCCATGCCACCCTTAGTTCAGATGTACCTGGTCCAGGGGCCAAATTCTGGCAGGATGAGAATATCAAGAAAAGAAAGATATCAAGACTTAGGATTTTCCCTGAAGGCTGCCAAGGCTTGCTCTTCTCATCCTGATGGATGTCTGGCCAGTAAGCAAGGACTTTACACTCATAATAAAATTTAATTTATTATCTCTTTAAATATGGTAACTATTTTTAGATTGTATTTCTAAATAAATACTTCATATATGCATGCACGTATCTCTCTCTCTCTCTCTTTAGAGCGTTTTTGCACATGGCTGAGATTACCTGAACACAGTCAATCAGGTTGATACAAGCAGAAAGTGTTTTATTTAGAGAGCTGCAGGTAATTCTAATTATATATTCTTTCTGTATATTTATGTGAATATTCACTGTAACTGATAAGAAAAAGATCTGAATAAGTTTGCTTTACTTTCATAACATTGAATTCCAGATGGAAGGCTATGTCTCAGTACCCTGATATTACAACTTATCAAGACATGGAAAAGATAGAATGGCATTTAGGCAGCCTTACACATGTGAGAAAAAAAAACAAAACAATTTATATACCATGGTTTCTGCAAAATATATGAATGTTATGAAGTTCAAGAAGGAAAATAAAATTCTATTCTCAATTTGACTTCAGAATGGGATCTAAGAACACATGAGCATAAGCACATAGCATAAGCATGAGCATAAGTCCATGGAAAATTACAGTAATAACATATTGAAATTCTACCCAAATATTATATTGAGGATTATATGCACTAAAACTATAAATCTTCATAATTTCGCTGAGATATATGGTACTTATTATCCCCTGATTAAATTTTGCTTTTCAAACCACTACTTTATGTGCAGAACCATCTAGGTTTTCAAGGATTGTGTTATGCTTTTGTTATTAAACTTATATTATAAATTAAATGTAGAGGGCTTTTATGTGCAATTTGGAACTACGGGTGATTATATGGAAATGTATTGCTTAGGTATGCATTTTCAAGAAGAAATTTGAGTTTAAAGAGTGATATTTAGGTAAATAAAGGTACTTCACATTTTGCATCCCACTTTAGAGTTATTTAATCTGATAGTAATTTATTCATGTGATTCCATTCAATGACAAAATGCCTCACACAGTAAATGTTCTTTCAGAGACAGAGTTCAAGACATGTACATTGAAAATTCATGTGAATTAAGGAAGATGATGGAATCACAAGCAAACAGGGTGGCAACACAAGATTTCTTGTTAAGCAGTCAGGCCAGTGAGAACTATGTGATTGTATGTGGAAACAGGGTAGAATCTTTCTGAATTAAATAATGCAGGTATTACAAAAAGTTGTAATTCTCCCCATTGCCACATACGATTTTATTCTAAAAGCTAAGTTCAGAGAAAGCAAAGTTGCAAAATTTAGCTTTTACAAGTAAAGCTCAAATGAATTCTCACTCTTACCATTTCACCACAGAAAGTCTAACATTTCAACACTAACATTTCCTAGGTACGTGACAATTTATTTTTTAGTGTTCATACTACTTACTCTTGAGGGAATAAGTGTATGTGCCTAAACATGAACTGATCCAGGCAAATAGAAATTTTACATTTAAAGTTATAAGCAGAGATACACTTGTTTTCAACCTAATAGATCAAGAATCAAACAACCCAAATTAGCTACTAATTCTGTTAGTCACAGGAGGGCATAACGAGAGAATGTGGAGTTAATCACAGAATCGCAGAATCATAGAACTGTGAAGGCTGGAATCTCTTGGATCTTGGAGATCACCATGTCCAACAGCTAGCCTAGACCTCTCAATCCTATGACTACTGACAAAACAGTACCACTGAACTAGTGGTTCAGTCACTGTAAGTAGCTTTCAGTGCCAGACCACCACTGTGGTAGCTCAGCAGAGAAGCAGAACTCGGTCATAGGGATTTTTCCTCCCCAAAGCCGGGTTGCAGATGGCAAGCAGAACAACGCCCCCTCACTGATCCATTCTAATCTTGCAAGAGAGGCAGGTGAGGCATAGGCAGAGCCACAGTGAGCTATTTAAGCACCACCAGGAGTGCACCAAGGGAGATCAAGGGATGGGATGTGGTGAGTCATCTGAAGCATGTCAAGGCTGTTTAGGCAGAAGGTCTTTGAGCAGGACTGGTTATGGTTGCCACTCAGGTGAAAATTGTGAAAAGAAATGTGGTGACCCAGATGAAGATCCATGCAAACACACAGATGGCCAGGCTTCCATCTACAGAGAGTGTTGTAATGGAGGGTAGCAGGGACAACACTTGTGTTTGATGCAAAGAAGTGAATGACCTGCTCAGGCTGTTAGCTGAGCTGAAAGAAGTTGAGAGGCTGAGGAGTATAAGTGAAAGAGAGATAAGTCTCCCTATCCTCTCTCCATCTCACTGAACAGAATGACTTAGACATAGGGAACAGTGGCAGCAGGTATGTCACCGCAGCAGCTACTGCATGTCCTGAGGTGCCCTGGCAGAATAGATATGCTGCTCTGCAAGGGACAATCAGACAGCAAAAGGGAAAAAGGTCCACCTAGCTTGGAGGTGGCACTGAGGCTAAGTCAGTTTATGATTTGTGAAAGAACCTCCGTAAAATAAAAAGAGTGTTCTTTTCATAGGTGATTCACTTTTGAAGAGAGTGGAAGGTCCTATTTGCAGACCAGACCCTCATATGAGGATTATATATGCTTTAGTCAGATAAGGGGTTTAATTTTGGCTCTCAAATTTTCCTGTGAATTTGCAAAATATAATACTTTTTCACATTGTTTGAAAGCCTTCAAGATTCTGGACACTCAGCTAATATCAGATGACACAATTTTATATTATCTTGTAACTACTGTGCAGTTCATGGAAGAAAAGTCAATTTAATGGTTTACCTCTTTTCCTATTCTCTTTTACTCTGCATCTTATTCCTTCTTGAAATTTTCAGCTTCATCCTTCACTGATCTCTTATTTTTCAGTGTTCAAAATCTTTTCAGAAATGTAGTTAGCATCTCCTAATACACATATCTATTTCAATTTTCTCTTTCCTTTCTAATATCCCCTTTATCTGTTTCACTGTTTTTCATCATTCTTCTCAGATTTCTATTTCATGTCTCTTTGAATTTTTAATATCCTTTTTGTCTTTTTTAGTATTCTATTCAAGGTCCGCAATTCACTATTTTCCTTTTTATTTGATAGCTCTTAAAGGAAGATTCGTCTAGCAATTTTAGAGAATGCTTATTTCTGTTAACTTGATAATCATATGACATTAAGTTGTTCAACATAACCACCTACTGCAAACTTATTAAAATAATAAACATTTTTTGTTAACTGATTCTTTCCTAAATATTACTACATTTATTTGTAAATCATCTCTTCAGACATGGCCTCCTTGAAATCAAACATCCATTCTGATACTTTCTGTCACACTATAGCTGGAAATCTCGTCTAAAATCATCCTGCAAATCTTTGCACCCATTCATGCCCTGAATGACTATGTGGTTAAGTGCCATACTTTTATTTATATAACTAGTTGACTTTCCAATTATCCCCACTGAAGAACCCTCAAAGACTTCAATCTATATCTATATCTTTCAAATCCTGAAAAGTCTTACACATCCATAATCATACAGATATTGATATTCTCATTGAACATCATGTTTAAATTATGAATAAGGATTTATGGAATCAATATCATAATTCTTCTATCTGCCATAGGACCTTTCTGTAGTAGGTTGACCTCTAGTGACCTTGGCTGGTCATCAAGTGTTCACTAAAACCAATCTATCCCTTCCTCCTCCTCCTCAGCCACACAGAGCTGAAGAAAATAAAAGGGTGGAAGTCCTGTGAGATAAGAATGGGGAGAGGTTTTACCATTTACTATCATGGGCAAAATCATGGTTTTACCAATCATCATGGGCAAATAATTACCCAATCATCATGGGCAAAATGGGGAAAAATTAATTAGCTTTTTTGCCAAATGAATCAGACTAGGGCAATGAGAAAGAAAATCTTCAATCTTGAACTACCTTCCCCTAGCTCTTCTCCCCAGGTTTAATTTCTGCCAGTTGTTCAGGAGTATAAGGAATGAGGACTGAGGTCGGTTCATCACATGTTTTCCTGCTGCTCCCTCCTTCTCAGAGAGAAGACTTCTCACACTCTTCCTCTGTGTAGTGGGTTTGCAGTGACCTGCCCCCCCACCTTTTAG
>VWZI01004049.1:132625-172668 GCA_013396835.1 Psilopogon haemacephalus | reverse complement strand
AAAACCAAAAAGAAAACCCAGGAGAAAAAGAAAAAAACCCTGCCCCGTCTCATCTGATGTACCTTTGGAATTAAGATTCCAAAGACAGTTTTAAGATGAAAGATTATTCTATATAGGGTTTAATATTTTTGCATCCAGTTTCCAGGAACACTATGAAACCCTTTTTTTTTTTTCCCTTCTTCCTTTTTTTGTGGGTTATCTCCAGAAAGCTGTGCCAGAGTGTTGAGGTCTGGACACAAAGTTAGGCACCTGCTGGCAAAGCAGTTTAGCAGTGTGCTGGAGAAGGGGCTTCCTTCCTCGTTGCTGCTGGGGAGCTACTGCTGCCGTTATCTGTAGGAGCAGCAGGTACCCAGTGCTCTGCAAAATCAGGTAGTTTTGCTTTGTAAATAACAAATGTATGCTGGACGTTAAGTATCGAAGTCCTGGAGTGTACAGTGGATATTTGTACCTATTGCACTGCAGTGATTTGTCAGGCTTTTAAACCATTCACAGATTTGTAGTGCAGTTGTTACTCCTTTCTCTGTGCAAAGCAAAGATGAGGAAGATTTGTTTCTGCTGGAGTTAACCTGTCGTACTTCTGCACATGGCTGATCAGTGGATCTGTAGCTGAGCTGTTCACAGTAGTCTGTGAAAGAGGACAGTGACTCAGAAGTGCAGAGTCCAGTTGGAAGTCTGTGGCCAGTGGTGTTCCCCAGGGATCAGTAGTGATTCCAGTTTTGTTCAGTGTCTTTATCAGTGACTTGGATGAGAGGACTGAGTGTACTGTCAGCAAGTTGTTGATGATATGAAATAGGGGTGGGGTGGCTGACACACTGGATGTGCTGGAGAGAGTCCAACAGAGAGCTATGAGGATGACTGTAGAAAGACTGAGAGACCTGGGGCTGTTTAGTCTTGAGAAGGCTGAGAGTGGATCTTACCCACATCTATAATATCTGAGGAGTGGGTGTCAAGATGAAGTTGCCAGTCTCTTTTTGGTGATGACCAGTGACAGAACAAGGAACACAGGAAGTTCCATCTCAACACAAGGAGACACTTCTTTACAGTGAGGTTGATGGAGCACTGGAACAGGCTGCCCAGAGAACTTGTGGAGTCTCCTCTGGAGACTTTCAAAGCTCGCCTGGATGTGTTCCTGTGCAGCCTGCCCTTGGTGATCCTGCTTTGGCAGAGAGGCTGGACTTGATCACTAGAGGTCCTTTCCAACCTCTAACATTCTGTGATTCTGTGACTGTTGTCTAGGGTTTATGCATGTCTGCCATTTAGGCTCTAGTTTCTGTTTTAGCACAGGCAAAATACTTCTGGTTCCTGTGCAAGCATTTGGTTTGTTTCCAAGTTTTGTGGGTGCTATGCAAGCATCAGCCAGATCCCTACCCAGGGGGCCATTCCGTGGCCACCAGGCAAAGAATGGGTACAGACACATCCGAGCTTGGCCACCAAAAGGAAACGAAATACTAGAATTGAACTCGAGAGTTTGTGTGCATGATTAATGAAACGAAGAGGCAGAAACCCATCCACAGTGTAACCTGCCTGGAACACTTCTTGCTCTGTGGATTAAGCAGCGGTTGCATTATCTCCTGTTTGTACAGAGTAAGGGATCAGCAGTCTTCCCTTCCATAAAGATCAAACCATCAGCAGATCCTTTTTAAGGAGAGAGCGAAAAAAAAAAAAAAGGGAACAACGTGGGAAACTTCCTACCTTTGGGAGGTTTGAAAGGGTTTACTGTCTGACAGAGATCAGCTGGGTGTCAGGAAGGGAGGACAGGCTCTTCTCACTTGCTCCCTGTGATAGGACAAGGAGCAGTGGGTGTAAGTTGCAGCACAAGAGGTTCCATCTCAACACAAGGGGGAACTTTATTGTAAGGGTCACAGAACACTGGAACAGGCTCCCCAGAGAGGCTGTGGAGTCTCCTTCTCTGGAGACTTTTAGGGCCCATCCGGATGTGTTCCTCTGATCTGAGCTAGATTATGGTCCTCCTCTGGTAGGGGGTTTGGACTCAATGATCTCTTTGGATCTCTCCCAACACTTGACTTCCTGTGATTCTACCAGCATTTTAGGTGCAAGTACAGTGTGGTCAGAAAGACCTTTGTGTGTCACCAGCTGCATTCTGCAGCACAGGGTGAAGTGCACACAATTTTTATTTTGGGAGTCACATCTCTGAACGTGGCTACATTCACCTGTTGCTTCATGGAGATATTAAATAATTGCTGGTGATGAAAGGATTGCTTTGTTGTAATTGTCATTGACAGAAAATTTGTCACAAAAAAAGAAAAAAGTAATTTACTTTTTCTTTGCTAATTAACAATGTTACTTTCATCCCGAGGCTTTCTTTTAAAAATAATTTTCGTTCTTGAATGGAAGTTTCAGAACCAGATACTAATATTGATGCTCAAAGCCTGGGAAAGCAGCGAGCTTATAAGAAATGTTCTGACTTTATCATTGACTTTGCCTCACACATCAAAGCAATTCATCTTTTTTTCTTTAAAAAAAAAAGGAAAACGATAATTAGGAAAGCATGTGAAGTATAAGAGAAGCCTTGTTTAATTAAGAACAAGATTTGCAGACCACTCTGTATGGGGAATTAACTCCAGAGAATTTAGAAAAGCATGTTTTTATAATGGGAACTTAAACTAAACATTATCTCCTTCATAGAAAAGAAAACATTTGATTGTAGGGTATAACTGCCTCCATGAGGAGAACATCTCTGATCCTGGGGCCGCGGCGGGGGTCTTCCCCTGGTGCTATGTTAGTCAGCAGATGTTGGTCAAGGGAGTAAAAATTATGTTTTAACAGTGAATGTGTTGAAGCAGTGGAACTGGTTATCAGTGATGTGATAAAGCCTCCATTGCTTGGAGGGTTTATTTAAGTTGGATGGGATTCTAAATAATATCCTCCTTGTTAGCTGAAAGTTGTCAATCAAGAAAAGTTGTAGTGAAAATGGAGGTTTTGTTTTATGTAGATCAAATCTGGTTACCATCAGCCCATTTGCCTCTTGCTGCAAACTTAGATCTGTCCAAAACTAGGCAAAGAGTGCAGTCTCTGTTAGATCCTTGGTTGAAGCTCCAGTGGACTACATGAAACCTCTGTGATTTGGTTCTACTTTTGTTCCATAATTGAAAGCCAAAAGTGATTTTATGGGTTTATAGAGTGTGCAAGTTCTTGGCTGGCTACTTCTGTTATGTTTGACACTAAAGGGGGATGACTTTTGGTTGTCTGTTTGAAATGCTTTTAGCAATTACATCACTGTAAAGCTGAGAGCGACCAGGTTATATTATTCCTTGAAAACAAGTGGAAAAACTTCCAGCCTCTGTGGAGTGATTTGTGGTGAGCATTGAAGGTGGAGAATAAATTTGTACCATATCTTTAAAATTAATTTGCCATTTCTAGGAGACTCAGTTTTAATTTGCAGTTGTCTTGGAAGTGTTTCATCATAAGGCCAGAGGAGTGACCTTGTAACTGTGCCACCAGTGGGAGTCTGAACTCCAGCTTGGCAATGTGCCTCCTGATATGACCTGTGTTGCCAGGACCTCAAAACTGAGCACTTCTCCTTGCAATCAGTGATTGACAGTTGCCACTCTGCCTTTGAAAGGCCCGACTTTCATCTCTCCCTGCATCAGTTGCTCTCTGGAGTGGCAACCAATTAATGGTTTGAAACACCACAGGACACAATGGATGGGTGGGTGGTTTGGTGGTGTGCCAGGATGCCTTCCTGAGATTCTTTCTCATGAGGGTATGTGGATGTGCAGTTCTCCACAGCAGGTCCCTCATATTGCACTGGGGCTTTTAGTTGAAGTTAGTGTATCACACTATGACCAATCCCCACCTGCCACAACAGATGCAGGACTTTTTTTTTTTTTTTTTCAAAATTAAACTTATTTTCTATTTCCCATAAAAACCAAGGACACTCTAAAATCCAAGAGGGAAAAGCGTGGTGGCTTTTGCTCATAGGTGGATGATTTACACTGGTAATTTTGTTGACTTGCACTAACTCCTTTTATAAACCAGGCAAGGTGATTGCCATAGAAATTTTAAGCATAAGCTGAAGTGTTGTGTGAAGATGAGATGATTTTGATTCCCCTTGGCAGCTTAAGTAGCTTAGTGTGGGACATTAATATTTATAGAGATTGGTAGCGATAGAATTGATCTTGATGACTAATCCTTATAGCTTTGTAACCATTACAGATGGAATTAGCTAACTGTGTAAATACATGATACCAGTGTCTGCACAAAATATTAACCCAGTTAGATAAAAACTGCCCAACTGTTCTTATGTTTTTTATTGTTATATTGAGTCATGTTGTTGCAGAGCAGTTACCAAAAGGCCCCATTTTATTCCAGTGAAAACTCTGAGGAAAAATGTCTGTGACCTTTAACAGCAGCAAAATCAGTTGGAGTACTAACGTGTTCAAGTAACCTTTCTCAGGATAATAATGTACAGTGGTTACACCATGTCTGCCATGACATTTAGGGGAACTTCTGTCTCACCTTTTTAATCAACTAATCTAAAATGCACATAAAGTTATGAATTTAACTGTTTAAATGGATTTTTTGGGTACCATAAAGGCAGAAGAAAAAATAGAAAAAACCCCACAGCCTTTTAATATGTTCTCCTAACAAAAGTACATGCTCCTGACCATTCACTTACTGGATATACTTAACTTCTAAGTATTCTAGGCTGGTTCACCTGCAGGATCTACAGTTCACTTACGAGTGAACTTAAAATTCAGGGACTGTTATCAGTTTAGTTCCATTGTGCATTTTGATTTTCTTTCTTGTGTTGTTATTTTAGCTTTTAGTTAATCTAAGCTCATGAAACTCACTTACAGCCCATACTTCATCCACTTTATTTAAAATCTGTGGCGTCAGACACCTGCTAGTAATATCTCTTCAGCTTTTTCATGAAGATGGATCTTTAATGACTTCAGCATGTGAGCCCTCTTGAAAAATAATTGGAGATACCCTCCGAATTCCTCTAGACCTTTTCAGACCTCACCCAGATTATTAAATATTTCCTGGAGAAGCATGATGATGCATTGTTCACAGAGATTGGAGAGCTGTTCAGAAGAAAATGTCTCCTAGAGAATATCTGTTCTGGTGCAGTAGACAAATCTTAAGAGAGAATAATTGTTCAGTCAAGTTCTCCCTACAAAGAATTTCACAGTGGGTTGGAAAAAAAAAAAAAAAGGTGCTTTACTGTGCATTTACTCACTCATTTCAGTCCAGAAATGCAAGTTTGATTGTTACTATGTGCAGGAGGTGTTACTGTGCCACCAGAGAGAAAGGCAGAATATGTGGAACATAGACCACCTTGTTCTTCTGTGTCTTCTTGTTCTCGTGATAGGTTCACATCTCAATTTTTGGCAGCAGTGGCTGCCTGTCTTTATTTTTTCTTTTAACCTCCTGCCCTGCAGGTCCTTGAGACGATAAGCCTCTGGAATTCAGGCTGAGGGATATGCAGATGAAAGAGTCATATGTTACGGTGTAAGAGAAATGTGGAGCAAATTGGCAACTGAACAGGTCACTTTTTTGTGTTTAATTCTTTTTTCTTTCCCTTTGTACACTGTATAATAAAACCCTGCCAGGAGAACAGGAGGCTTGGAGGTTGAATTGGCCAAGATGAAAATTGGATTATAACAACTGTGATTTTGTTTCTGTTCAACCTTACCTTGACAGGGTGGTTTCTGAGTATTACATTACTAGAGATTGCATGTAGAGTTGTACATATGTTCCTCATTAACAGGCAAGGTGAAGTTTCTCCAACAAAGTCCTGTGCAATCTGCTGTAGGTTTTGTTGGATCTAAAGGTTCAGGGAGCTACATGACACATTCTTGAGTGCTGTCTGCAGGCATCTTTGTTGGCTAATTACAGATGTATAGACAGAAAGAATGTGGGCCAAAACCAGGGAAGGAGGCCCCTTGCACTGCTAAAGCCCAACCTAGGTCTGTACATCCAACATCTGCAGTGGGGTGCTACAGTGCTACAGCATGGCAGGAGCAGACAGGGAGAGCAGTGTGCTTCATGCAGGCATCTTCTCTTGTGGCTGTGCCTTCTTACCAGCATGACAGGAACTGTATGGGTGATGCACCAAATGGGCGCTGGTGCTGGGTGACCTTCAACAATGCCCAGCTTTGTTCATTTCTGATTTTGTAGAACCTCATCCTCAGTTACAGCAATTTAAAGGTGAGGATGGCTACTAGAATGAATGTGGAGAAAATATAGTATCCAGATTGAAGCAGAAAGCATCTGAGTGCTATCCCTTCGTGTCAAAGGTTTTCTTTGCAGTTAAAATGATTGTGGTTTTTGCTCTAGTAAATTTCATGTTTTTATAAAACCAGAGCCAAGACATTATTTGTTTTAGGCATCTATGTGATTAGATCTTTAGTGTCTATTAATGAAAAAGAAAAGATTTCCTTTGCTCTTTTCAGTAGGTCATTCCTATTTAGGCTCCATTTGTTTTGAAGTTCTTATCTCTTTTGGGGCACAATTCCTTCTTCTAGAGGTTAATTGGTATCATTTGCAGATCGGCTCTTAACAGATAAACCCAATGTGTATGTAGAAGTGGATGAATTGCTCTGGGAACTTTTTGGAGGGCAAGAGAGGTCCTCTTGCCTTGCACTGCTCCCTATGAGGAATGTGTATGGGAAGACATCAAGGCTCCTTCCAGGTGATACCTAGAAGCAGGATCTATGCTGTATGAGGAAGCTGTGAGGGAACCCCAAAACAGTGTTGAGATTTAATCCCAGCTGGTAACTAAGTCACATTCAGCTGCTTGCTCACTACCCCCACAAGAAGATGGCAGAGAGAATGAGAAGGGTGAAAATGAGTAAACGCATGGCTGAGTTAAAGACAGTTTAATAGATAAAGCAAAAGTTGCACATGCAAATAAATCAAAACAAGGAATTAATTCACATTGGCAGGCTCAGCGATCTCCAGGAAAGCAGGGCTCCGTCACACCTAATGGTTTCTTTGGAGGACAAATGCCATCACTCTGAATGTCCTTTCCTCCTTCTTCCTCCTGCTTTGCATGCTGAGTATGATGACATATGGCACGGAGTAGCCCTTTTGCCAGTTGGGTTATCTGTCCTGGCTGTGTCCCCTCCCATCTTCCTGCATACCCCCAGCCTGCTTGCTTGTGAGGTGGTGTGAGGAGCAGAAAAGGCCTTGACTGTGTAAGCACTGCTCAGCAATAGCAATAGCCCTGAGTTATCAACACTGTTTTCAGCACAAATCCAAAACATAGACCTATACCAGCTACTGTGAAGAAAATTACCTCTGTCGCATCCAAAACCAGTATTGCATGCTAGGGGATGCTGTCTGAGCCAGGAATGAGGGTGGACAACATGGCCTTTTGGGAGGAGGCTCAGCGCCTGTGCTGCCTGCCTCAGTGCAGCTGCACTCTTCCTGCTTTGGAGCACCTCCTGAGTCAGCCTTACCTTTTAAAGACAGATCTGTGCTTTTGCTTGAGCTATGTACCATTCAGAAAGGGCCATCCATGAAGTTATGCTGGCAATGGGGTGATTCCTCTAAGATCCTTTCAATTTTTCTTTTACAAAACATGACATTTTGTCTTGCTCTTGACATACCATTTGCTGCAAATATGGGTGCATTAAAACCAGCAGGATTTTTCCTTTTCAGAACACTACTGTTATTGAAGGCTTTTTACACAGAATTGCACCAGTAGCTGTAGGGCTTGCGTAACACCACAGCCTAAATTTAAAGATGTGCTGGGGAGGCATCATCTTTGACAGCCACTCAAGAGCCTGATGCTCCATGTTCTGCTGCACTGTTGTATCCTGTGAGTGCAAAGACAGGCATAGGGTTTATTGACTTTAAGCTGCTTTCTCTGGAACTCATTGTTAAAATTTTTCTTTGAAACATTTTGGCAAGATATTGGTGGAAATGAAGGAGTGGTAGAGAGGGAATGGTCTCAGATAGCCAGTGAGGGCAAATGGGGCCAAAGGCATATGTGCTAAGGATTTATTTCTCTTTGTGTCGTTCATGTCAATTGAATGAAGTAAACTAAAGTGACTGCCTGATCACTTGTAGGTAACATTGCAGGGTGCTTTATGGATTAGTTACTCACTGTGGTCTCGGGAGAACAATTGGTTGGGACTCCTTGAAGATGTGAGTCTTTCCTTCTTTACCTCTCACTAGTCTCATAAAAGCAAGCATTTTCCTTCAGACTAGCTGATTTTTCTTACTAGTTGTCCTATGTTAACAAAGCCTGCTCTTATAAACCCCTCTCCCCCTAAACAAATGGGAGGGAAAGTAACACAAAAAAACCCCCATGGGTGAGATGAGAAGTGTTAATGGAATCATAAAGATGCACAATTACCTTTCCATAGTACTCTAAATGTTCAAAACTGGGCATCTTTAAGACCATATAACATGTATGATTTGAAAACAAAGTGAAAAAAACCACACACCAAAGTACTGCTGGAATATGTTGGATAAACACTCAGTTATCCTGAGTGGGTCATGTGGATGTTTAACAATTCCCTTATTTTTATGGTGTTGAGGAAAGAAACCTTTTTTTCCATGTGCCTAATTCTGTGATACTCTATGGAAACATCCTCTGTAGGTTTGCCAGTCTGTGATATCCTAAAGAATCATGCTGTGTAGGTTTGATAGTCTGTGGTATCCTATTGAAACATCCTCTGTAGGTTTGCCACTCTGTGGTATCCTATTGAAACATCCTCTGTAGGTTTAGCAGTCTGTGGTATCCTATGGAAACATCCTCTGTAGGTTTAGTAGTCTGTGGTATCCTATAGAAACATCCTCTGTATGTTTAGCAGCTGTTTCCAGCTGTAACGACCCCTGTGCCCCAGTTAGGAGCTGTAGGAAGCCGCTTTGTTGTCTTTGAGACAGTTGCCGGGTACCTTTGCTGCCTGAGAAAGGCAGAAGCAGAACACATTTCTTTCAAGAATAAAGATTCATTACAATTTTTAGGAAGTGTTTTCTCTTTCTAACAAAAATTAGTTTATGTGTGAGAAAGCATCATGTGCCAGAAGTTTAATGTCAGAGGAAAGATTTGCTAACTTATTCATGCTAAGCTGAGTAGTAGCTTTAAAGAATTTTCTTCTCCCTTGGGGGAGTCACGATCTCTTCTGCAGTCTGGATTTGGCAAGATAATTCCTTATCTGTTGTGTGCCTGGGCAGCATGTTTTATGAAAACGTGGCCTTGAACATACCTGAGAGACCACTCTTAATTGCCAAGTCATAAAGCAAATGAATGGGTAACCGATGAATGATGAAAGCCTGAGCAACACCACCCATTGTCTGAGAGGCAGCGCTGAAGCAATCAGGTGTGCACATACAGGGATGCTTTGTCATCTAGGGGCTGCTCTGCAAGTGATAGGCTGATAAAAAAGGGAGCATAGATGTATTGTTTATGTTTGAGGGAAAGAGTGTTATAAATCTGTCCACCACAGAGTGCAAGCATGCCATCAGGTGTCATCGTTCAGCATCCTAGCTGGACACCGTATCTGGTAACTGTTGTTAAAGGGGGCTTTGGTGTTTTGGTGAAAGTGACATCCACTGTCTGTTAACCACCTCTTTTGGACACCCATCCAGAAGCCTAGATGGATGGTAACAACATTTCCCCCACTCCCCCCACCTTCCACCCCCCTGTTCCTGGGGCTGGGAGGTGAAAAGGATAAAAAAGAAAACCAGCTACTAATTGAAGCTTATCTAACTGACCTGAACTGTCATATGATAACCCCCCAAAACAAGCAGTGAGAGTAAACAAGTGGCCGGCATGCCAGATACATTCCCTGATATGCCTGTGATAGTGAGAAAGCACATTGCTTTGGGCTGTCTGTTGCAAAGAAGAATGTAAATAATTTTTCTCACATTAGCAATATCTGAAATCAGAAGCTCCTTTCACTTTCTTTGAGAGAGGATGACAAAGAGTAATTGCAAAGACACTGCAGATTCTCTAGTGTGATCAGTTATGTCTTGAATTGCCTTTTCTTGGTAATGTCATTGCTTACTTCAGGAGTGCCTTCTCTGGAGGACAGTACGCATCAGTGCAGACCCACAGGAAAAGTTACCAGCCACTATGGTAAAAGGTGGCCTCAGATATGAATGGAGGCTACAGCTCTACACTATGCACCTACTTCAGTAGGGCAGAGTAGTCAGAAAACCAGGAAATCTTGGTTTATGTCCTGTCTTTTACTTCAGACAAGTAGTTTAGCCAAGGGAAAAGAAAATGCTCTTTTTCTTTTATTTGAACTATCCTGAGTTATGGACACTTAGAATTTTATTCATCCAATATCAAACCACAGCAAAAAGTGAGAACAAAGTGACTTTAGTATTCCAGCACTCATGTTGTAGTAAAAGATATCAAAGTCACAGGAAGGAGAGTATTTTGGTTATTTGCATGATGTCCTTGTATTCCCCAGGCCTTTGTTGAAGTGCTTTACAGCTGCGAAGAGCTGCATTTGGAAAGTTTGGAAATTGCAGACTTGCAGAGAAACAGCAAATCCCTCAAGTGAAAGTGTGTTCACCCTCCTTTCTAAGTGATGTTTTCGATATAGTTGTAATTAATCTAATTAGCTAGCATATCCTTTATTATGCTTTTGTGTCAGCAAATGAAGTATTGAAATTGGCAGGCATGGTGGAGTGAAGTAAGTTTTTAATGTATTACCCAGAGAATCCAGTTGTCTTTTAGTCTCATTGGGCAAGATAGTGAAGATGTGGAACACACGATTTATTTGCTTACATTTTTCCTTATGCCCCCTCCCCCCAAATTGAAATCTCTATTACAGAAATGTAGTAAATGCAGTAAATAAGAACCACTCTTGCTTCCATTCATCCTAAAAGTGAGGATAACAAAGCCTGGGAAAGGGCTTGAACCAGATGACAAAGGTTGAATTGCAGAAGCATGTACAAAGCGGTGAGGAATTATTTTTTTGGAAATTAAACCTTTCCCATGTGATGTCTTCCCTTTCCCTGAGCAGACGGTGGCTGTGTGCCCTGCAGTCATAGCACAGAACCACAGTCTGTTCTTATCTATTTCTTAAGCAATAAAGAGTATCCTTCACTTTAAACCAAATTAAATGTGGATTAAAGGTAGTTTGAGTGTGTGTGCTAACATCTGTGTTACTCCTCCCATGTAGTGAGGCCTGAATGATGCTTTGTTTTGAGAAAAACAGGTCCCCTGTGGGGTGAAAGCTCCGTGGCAGTGGTTTCTGCTGTTTGGCCATCAAGTCTCCTGCATGTGCAAAGAGGATTCCTGAAAACCAGGGTGCAATGCAGAGATGCTGAACCACATCTGCTGCAGATAATTTGGTTTCTTACAGAAGCCCTTTACCTGCCCACCTCATGTTATTCATAGCAGAATCATGGAATGGTTTAGGTTGGAAGGGACCTCAAAGATCATCCAGTTCCAACCCCCCGCCATAGGCAGGGACACCTCCCATTAGAACAGGTTGATCAAGGCCTCATCCAACCTGGCCTTGAACGCATGCAGGGAGGGAGCAGCCACAACCTCCCTGGGCAGCCTGTTACAGTGTTTCACCACCCTCACTGTGAAGAAATTCCTTCTAACATCCCATCCAGAATTGCACACAGTACTGCAGGTGGGGTCTGATGAGAGCAGAGTAAAGGGGGAGAATCACCTCCCTTGCCCTGCTGGCAGTGCTGCTCTTGCTGCAGCCCAGCACACAGCTGCTGTCTGGGCCCTGTGTGCACACTGCAGGCTCATGTGGAGCTTTTCCTCAACCCAGACCCCCAGGTACTTTTCCTCAGGGCTGCTCTCAGCCACTCACCACCCAGCCTGTATTTGTGCTTGGGATTGCAGCGACCCAGGTGCAGGACCTTACACTTGACCTTGTTGAATTTCATGAGGTTGGCCTGGGCCCACCTCTCCAGCCTGTCCAGGTCCCTCTGGATGGATCCCTGCCCTCCAGCAAGTCAACTGTGTAAAATTCTATGTTGGGGAGAGGTCAGAAGTATGAAGGAGCTTGATGTAAAGATTAGAGGAGGATAAAAAGATAGAACTGAAAGAATTTGGCAGCTACAGGAGCTCTACTGGAAAGGCAATAGAGGTTCCGAAGTGCGATGAGGGAGAGGTTATGCTCTTTGTTCAGCAGGCCGGGAGAGCTTGGTAACGTGTTTTTGCTTTTCTTAAGAAATGTAGATCAGAACTGAACTTCACTTACTGTAATTCTTGGTATGGCTATGATGGTATCTATTACTAAGAATCTGTATCTGTAGTTGCTGCTAATTCATGGCAAGAAACTAGAAGCTTTCACCCTAGTTCAGCTTATCCAGGCTCAACAACAAATTCCATTTAGTAAGAGTCCAGATGTGAAAATATGAAACAGTTTCATTTGTAGTATTTTTTAAAACTGTGTTTCTTCAAACATGCCCATCAGAGCTAAGCTACAGCCCTGCCATGTACTAATGTCTGAAAGGTATGAGTAATACTGTGCTGCCAGGTTCTGCAAGGGTTCCTTTAGTCTGCAAAGAATGATCTGGAAAAGTGAATGAAATAATAAAGAAAACTGACCTGGAGGCTGTAGCTAATTTAGATATTCAAAATCGAAGCCTTCCTTAAAAGAAGCTGTTCTGGAAAATAAATAACTACAGGAGAAGGAGGCAGCTAAGCTAGAAACTAAGAATCAGTTCTGTGATGAACAGAGTAGAGAGCTAGTGTAAGCACAAAGTTCTTGTAATGTTAAATTCATTATTGCAGGTGAGTGATCCATGGCCTGACACAGCCTGGTCTGAGAGAGATCTGGCAAGGTCCCTTTGAAAGACAATATGTGACTGAGCAAGAGTGTGTAATGTGTGAGCATGTGTATGGTGAGTAGGTTATTTTTATCCTGGAAGTGGAAGAGCAGAGATGCATTCATTAAAAGAGGGGGAAAAAAAAAATCCAGTCTTCAATCTGACCAGGCACAGTCTTCCTTCTGTCAAAAGGAACTTAAAACACTGTATAAAATGAGTTGTGTGAAGTCCAAGGTGTGAACAATCTGGTCTGGTGTTCTTCTTCACAGTGAGTTCCATGGTCAAATAGCTAAACCTTGGGTTGGTTGTGGTAATGATATGCTCACCACTACCACTGCATTGATGCAGGCTGAGATAATAACCCTAGCTGGAGCTTATCACTTGAAAGACCATGGTGGGTGTTAAGGAAATAATTTTCTCTTTTGTGTTCAGTGCAGCACCAGATGTTTAATTAGACACTTCTGCTTTCTGTAGAAACATAGATGGGGCCACACCGAGTTACAAGATACTGAGCTAGATGGATTAATTATCTTCAACTGCAAATTTTATATTCCCATCCAAAATTTTGTGTATGTTGTGTATTCTTATGTGGGTCTCCTGCCCAGATGACAGTATGCAGATGGATGAGTCCATCTCTTCTGTTTGATTTTATTTTTCCTTCTTAGGAAGCTTTTCTTCAAGGGCTTTTTAGATCACTAAAGCTTTCTCTTTTAATTCTGCTTTTTAGACTCATGCATGCTATCAGGTTTCCCAGACTGCTCTGGCTTTGTGCTCTGACAGTGTCGCTCCACCTGTCTCTGCTACCTGTCTTCTTTTCATCAGTGAATCCAGCCTGTGCTTCCTTCTTTGTTTTGTCCCTACATGCCTTGTCATTCCTCCGTAATGGCAGCTGCTTTTTTCCTCATGTTTCCTTTTATTTCTGGCTCCATTCAGCACCTGTGATCCAGCCAGTGTGAAAGTATTTGCCCTTTCTTTGATCTCAGTGTGTTCCGTGGAAGTGTCCTTAACCTGCATTTGCTGCATGGGCTCTCAGTTCACATCCTTCTTTTCACTGCTGAAAACCTTTTTCACCAGTTACAAAAGTCCTGCCTCACAGGACTGTAGCTGTGTTTTGGTGCATTAACTAGCTGGTTTTCCTCTCATTTTCCCTGCCTACCCTCTGCCTTCCATGGTTCTGGCTGTGTAAGTCAAGAAAGTGATCTCTTGTGTCTGCACTGTCCTTATCACAGGATCCTGTGTGGTAGGTGATCTTTAAAAGTCTAGGTTTGCAAACAAGTGTTTCAAATGGTGTAATATTTCATTTAAAAAATATAATTACTACCATAGAGACTACTTGTGCTGGTACTTCTCGTCTTTGTTGGTGTTACTTGTATTTCTTCAGCCTATCTCTGCTGAACAGCTCCAGCCAGTTCAATCCATGTGTGAAATGCATAATCCTGTACCTTTTAATTTCATAGCTTGGGTTATTTCAGTGGCAGGTTTGAACAAGGCACATTAAATTAGAAAAATCAAGTATTTCAATCAAGGTAGATTTTTTAACTTAGGTTTAGAAATTTGGTAAATAATGTAAAAATTTTGGATGTGCTCTTGTCTTTTTGTGTCACTGTTTCTTTTATTCTTATTTCATAGAGGGAAAAAATCTCAGTGTTTTTCTGGTTGTACCCTGAATCTGGAGAGCAAACAACTAGAGAAATTAAAGATGTTTTAAAATGCTATCCTAGTTTAAAACTGTAGTAGATTCCATTTCACATCTTCTGTGTGTCCTTAGCTTGGTTGCATAGGCTGCAGGAGAATGTGCTGCTAAAAAATTAAATTGGTATTTGTCATCATTTTTTGACATAGCTTTGGGAAGAATTAGTCAAAAATTAAAAATTGTAAGATTATGCCTACATAAATCTGATTGTTTGCATATGATCTCTACTCAGCTTGCTTTTGACTGTATCTATGGCCATTGTGGCCCATATTGACTACAGTTACAGTTACCTAGCTCTCATTTTCTCAAGACCCCATGTGGGAACAAACCCAAACTCTTCTGCCCTGGGATGGAAACACAGCTATGCTGCAGCTCTGTTTCTTGTTTGACGTCAGGAACAGGCTGCCATATGGGGTGCTGGCTCCAGGCTTCAACCCAGATCCTTCCCTGTTCGCCCCAAAAAACTAAGTCAGGGTGTTTATGCAGGAGTTTCTGTTCACTGTGCTGTTCAAATAACATCACACCAGGCTTTACCTTCTTGCTCTGAGGTGTTCGAGTGGTTGCCTAGAGCAGCTATGAGGTCTGCCGTGTTGTGCCATCGCTTGTACATGTGCAGCCTTATAGACTCACACTTGTTTGTGATTCTCTATCGTGTTAAAAACATGGTATCATCCACGTGTGGCTGAGTTATTTGGGGAGCTGCAGTTAGGCATTTTACAACACCTCCCTGGGAGGATTTACTTCTGTCAAGTTTTTGGTGCTATTTTAGGGGTTTTGTGCTATTTTTTGGTAGCTTTTCATTTACTGTGGGAATTCTATTTTGGAATTAAATAGATGTTTCAGCAGTCTGTGGGATTTCCATGGAAAGTTGTATTATCTTTTTTTGTATCACGTCTTTCCTACAATTATGGCTTGGTTTCATAGCCTTCCAAATTATTTATATATGTACTTTATATATAAAATTCTGGGTTTAGGAATGTTGTACATTTTGGCTGCTCTCTAGTACATTGTTATTCTGTATTAGTAATAATGAGTCAGTAACAGCTTTGAGAGAATCAACATGACTAACATTTAATTTAAATATTTTGTTCTTTTATTAGCACTGTTTCATTTTATCTGCTATAGATTTGTCCATAAAACTTTACAAAAAATAACTGCTTGCTTACAGTTGTGGAAGTCAGCTGTAGGAGTGGTAGCAGTAGTCAGTAGTTGCTGATGTTTTAAGTGGCACGGAGCTCTTTCTGTCAGATTTGAGGAAAGCAAATTTGAGAGAGTAGAAAGCAAGTATTTTCAATTTTGTCAGGGAGAGTCAGTGGGATTTTAAATAGGAACAAAGCTCTGGAGTGTTATTTTGTTTTTATTTGTAGTTAAGGCTTTGGAACCAAAATCAGAGTTGTTTGACTTTCTGGGAGTGTTATCAAAGTCAGTGGATTTGCTGAGATTTGTACCAGCTGTAGATGTGGCTCTGTGTCTTTTGCTAGTGCTAGAAATAATTAAAAAGAACAAGGAAAAAGCCTTGGGTTTTTCCACCATGGGTACTAGCACTTCACTTTTCTCAGCTGGAAAGAAATGTCTGCGTGTTGGCTCAGAGTGCTAGCGTTGACTGTACACCTTGAGCGATCTTAGACTATTCCTTGCTTCCTCCAGCAAAGACTTCAATCACTCTCCCACAGTGGTACTTTCTTGCTTTGTTTAATGGATTGGTCAGGAGAGAGTTCAGCAAAAGAGCTAGTGGAAGAATTGGGTGCTTGCCTAAGTACATTGGCCAAGCTCTGTTCAATACAAGGTTGATTCACCAGCTTGCTGACCCCACACTGTTTTTGCTCCTCAGAGTGGGACAAGGCACGACTTAGAAATGCAGTGAGAAGGGCAAAGGGGCAGAAAGCAATGAGGATTCACTGGTGGTGCTATGCTCTTGGCTGGAGAAGACCTGAGTTAGGACAGGTTAAGTGATTATTGCCATGGTGGGCTTAGGCAGTAGACACACATAACCAAGACTACCATGATAAATCTAAAATACTGCTCATGGTGGTATGGCCTTGACATCTGTGTTGCATCAATGTGGCATCCCTGATGTGTGAGTCTGTAGGGTGAGCAAGAGGATTAAAAATTAGTGCATATTTAAGTGAAAGGTTAAGACTCTTGCATTGTTTTACTCAGGCCTGTTTGCTTGCAACTGGTCCTCTGAGAGGTTTACACTGCAAATGAGTGAACATTATCTTAGTGGGCAGTACAGATGAGAAAGGGCACATGGAGAAGTCATGAGGACCTAACAGAGAGAATTGCCAGGAAGGGTACTACCTTCACAGTGCATCTGTGGCATCAAGGACAGTAGGGAGGAGGCAGTAGTGCACATGTACCCACTGAGTGAATGCACAAGGAAGGCTGTACCTGACTCTTTATCACCTGTTTCTCATCCAAACTGAAATGCTTCAGGAAGACCCAAATAGTGGGTAGTCCCTTGTGTTGAGGAGAGAGCCTAGTGTTGGTATTCATGCTTCCCTGACACATAGCTACCTGTCACACAGCTCTACTTGACTCTCATCATGCCTTGTTACCCAAGTGCTGGGGATGGCCTTGGTGTTTGTGGCATTTTGGTGGCTGCGATTTTAATGCAGTTTAGTGTTAAAAAACCCCGAAACACAACTCCTCTCTTTAAATTCCATGATGTGGCAGTTGTCATCCTGTGAGAGTGCCTTTCACCTTGCCTGTCTCTCTTTATGGGAAACCTGCTGACCCATGGAGTTGTTGTGTAGGTACTGCTGGCAGTAATTTATCCTGTCACACTAGCGGGAAAGAATTCATCATCAGAAATGCGGACTCTTACATATTTGTGAAATGTCAGTTTGACAGAAGTACTGACAGCTGGCAGCTTCCCAGCAGACCAGTAATTGCTTAACTGTGAAAAATGGCAGAAGATAGACAAATGTATTGGAAAAAGAAAATCTCTAAAATACCAAAGTGGTGCTAATGTGATATAATTCATAACTGGTTGCTGTTACTAAGAGTCACCTTCAAGCATTCAAGTCTATTCTTTCTTCTCTAGCAAGTGATTTTCTTAATGACAGATAGCTCAGGAAAGATATCTGACTGAAATTGGATTGTTTCTTACCTTGTTTGGTCTTTGTCCACCTTCTCTTGGCCATATTTTGAGAGCAGGATGGGGCCGACTGGGCTAAATGTGTTGTACAAATGTTTTTGTCAGGTTACAGAAGAGCAGATATTAAACATTTATTCCTACTGAGGTTGAAGTGGGATTTTAAATATTTAAAGGAGTAATTTATGTAAAGGGAATTCCTACTGCTTCCTAAAATGATCGTTTTTCATCATTTGCATTTGGATATCCATATTCAATTAATCTAAAATTTCAGTTGCTTTAGACTTGCTCCCTACATGTTAGGTCTTTTTATTAAAATGTGTTCTCAGTACATGCCAGCAGGCCTGTATTTTAAGCTAATTATGATTGTCATCCTTATCATACTTGATTACTTTTTCCCAAGGACAGAAATTGTTGGGCAAGTGGCATGGGGGTGGAAATTGGAGCTCTGAGCCAATAAATGTAACAGTGACAGAACTGGGACACATTACCTGATGACTAGAATGATTCAGACCACTTGCAGATGAATTGTTTCCCTTGTTAATTCATGCAGATGTGGCCTGGAGGTTAAAGGAATTGATCCTGAGATCAAGAGGTCTCTGTTTTATTTCCAGCTCTGTCACCAGTTTGTTTTCTGACCTTCAGCAAGTCATGACTGCATCAATACACTTGCATTGATTTTCAACTCACATGCATGATGTACTTCAGTATGCTGCTGAATCTGAGCTGAAATGGTATCCACAAGGTTACACAGGAAGACACTAAGGGAGCAAATGTAGAGTTCAGAAGTAAATTCCAGTGGGAGGTATAAGCTGTGGGGCACCTTCGCTTCCTGAACCAGAATTCTGTCCCAAGACTCAAGCCCGTTTCCTTTGAGAAGTACTTGTGTATGATGATGATGATGATACGGAAGAAAGCTGTAATGGGATTAAACACATATCAAGTTGGATTGGTTAACTCTTGCTAAATAAATAAGGGCTGTTCTATAAGAATTTTAAATACAGACAAATAATAATGAGGTGGGTTTTTTTTTTTCAGTAGGGAATCTGAGTATTTTTTGCTGAAGATGTTCTTGAGTGCTCAGTTTCATCAGTGGTATGTTTTATTATCAGTTTTGGTTTTATGTTTTTTTATCAGCCTTTTTTTTTAAATACTGTTTGTTTTGCACCTTAGGAACACAAAAGTTCTCTGGGGCAAGAGTCCTTGACATCACTCCTAGTGGAGGGAAGGAAGGTCAGACACAGGCAGTGCTGAGTCCTGTGAGAAGTAGTATGCTGTGTACATTTAAGACAGGCAACAGATTAATTGTTCTTGCTGCTACCTGCAACAGTTGTGAAGTTTTTCTCTTTGTTTCAAAGTGAAATTGAAATTTTATACATGGAAAATTATTCCTATGTAGCAGCAACAAGTTTGCTTCTGTCTTCCATATGGAGGTAATCCTCAATAGCATCTTTTGACTGTAGTGACATTATTAGCTCTATTCTAGGTCTTCCCCCGTGGTTTTTGGTCCAGCTCCAGACTTTTTCTCTAAAGGGGATATTTTTCTTCATGTTACTGAGAGCGGAGTTATTGATGTTTGCAGAGATGATGCAGTGTGACAGCACTGGTACCAGTGACATTGGCTTGACTTGTTCCGCCTGGTATCCTGTGTTCCCTGCTCTCCCCTCCCAGTGCCCCATGCTCACTGTGTGAACTTCTCTATGCCTTGCTGCATGATCTGGGAAGTCCAGTCTGACCTGAAGCCAGCCGACTCAGAGCTGACATTGCTGCACAGAAGATGACAGTGGAGTTGACTTGTGGCCATGTTCTCTTTGCCTTTGAGCCTTCTGCCAGTCTCTTCTTTCTGTGTATGATGGTGGTAAGAGCCAGCTGGACATCTGTGTGACCTATGTCTCAGTTCCCTTTTGCCCGGGGCTGTGGTTGACAGGCTGTGTCTACCCACACAGGACCCTAGCCACCAGGCAGCAGGACTTCTCCCTGTGCATCTCTGCATCTGGGTGCTCTTCCTTGCTGCGCAGCACGGGCAGCAGCTTGCATCAGGGTAGGCGGATGCACTCTGCTTTTATTTTTATCCAGTGTAGCCAAGGCATTGGTAGTACATCTTAAAAGAACAACCTAATAATAAACCTGTGCTTGCATTCAAAATCTGGGCTGAGTGTTCCTGCTTGGCAGTCTCTTCTTGCTGCTGCTGTCTCTTTTGAAGTGGTTTGGATAGACATGGGTTGGTCATGCATTTGGCTACAGTTAGCAATGTGGTACCAGCTTGTATTTTAGGAAACAGCCGTAATTCAGGAATGTTGTTGTGTTTAGTGCTGGATGGTGTAATTTGTATTTTAAATAACCTCTTGGGTGTGACATGATGCAATGCCAGTAGCAGTGGTACTTGTGTAGTGACATCAGAATCAGGCAAGTAAGTTGGACAGATCTTTCCTGTAAAGGCTGTTATTGAAGAGGTAGGAAGTAGAATTTGATTTTAAAGTTTTTTCTTTTTAATTTGTGCTGAATATAAACACCTTTTAATTAAGTCTTATTTTAGCTTTGTCATTTTCTCCTCATTTTCTTCCGTTTTAAAAAACTTCTACTCTGTTGCAGAAGAGAAGGGTCATGTGAATGGAAAGGTGATTTAGGGAAGGAGAAGTGTTTGCTCTTGCTGTGTTCTGCACTTCTCAAGTCACACAGTAATGCTGGTCATGCGATGTCGTATCTGCTAGAAATAAATTGCATCATTAGTGACCATTGCAGGTGGCCTGCAGTTCATCTCACTACCTCCTTTCAGTGTGATTTGGGCAGTGAGATGTATTAAGTGCTTGTTTGAGAAGTTAATGTGTAGACAGTGATTGCACTAAGTGGCAAGCGGTGGGGCTGGCTGGCACCCTGTACACGGTTAACTTGACGCCTGGCCTTGACGACTGCTTTTAATGGCTACTTTTGATGGGATGCTGAAAGTTTTCCTTTGGCTTTTATAATTTCTGTCTCACATATTGTGCTTCATGTGGCCAGGAAAAGACCTTTGGTGCTTCAGACATTTCCCTGCTCGGGCTCTTTAATCTTGACCTGAGCTTTGGTGTGAGAAGAAATGGCATTGATGGGAGGGAGCTGCTGCTGTAGACGTTTGCAGAGCCAAGGCGAGCATAGCTCAACTCTTCTCATGTTGTGTCTGGATGGCAAGGAAGAAGAATGCTGTTTGGGTTTGGAAGAACCATTTTGGTCACTTCTCGACATTAAAGTTTGTATGAATATCTTAATCTCTAGTTTAAAGGGAAGAAGGAAGCCTGTGTTTTGTTTTGTCTGCATTCAGCAAACAGATGCTATTCGTAAAACATGGGAGAAAGGAAATGAAGTTTTGTGGTTTCTTCCATCAGTGTTGTCCTTGCAATAAAAATCCATGATATAGCTTGTTGACTTTTTGATTAGACAAACAGAATTGGGAAGCCCATGTACTGGAAAACCTTAGTCATGTACGTAGCTTAATGCTGTGTTTTGGCTGTCAAGAGAGCTAACAGATGAAGGAGAGAAATGCTTCTGTTTGTTTGGGACTCCCTGTGCTTTTGTTTTGTTTCCCCTTTTCTTTCTGTGCCCTGTGTGTTTTATTTGATTTGTGGGTAAGGATGACCTGACTGCTGGCTATTATTTGGGACAAGCAGGTTAAAGTGAGCCTCAAGCTGCCCCCAGCCCTAAATACCATCCAGAGAGAGAGAGACCAGAAGATTCAGCTCCCTGCTGGCCATGGGGAAAGTTTGCCAAAGCTTCTTTGCATGAAATATGTTGTATTCTCACCCTGTTCCATGCAAAGAAGCCTCAACTCAAAGAACCAGCTCCAGCAAGGACGTTTTGAAGAAAAACAGATCTAGAAAGAGATGGCTCATGTTGTATTGTCCAGCTGGAGACTGGTGTTTAGCAGTAGCTGTTATGGGGGTGGTATTTGGAAAACTGAATGATGCCATCAGGGTGTTTTGAGGAAAAAAAGCCACAAAGGAAAGAAAGCTTATGGAGGACCTTGCGCCAAATCCCCAAACATATTATTCCTGAAAACTTGAACTTTAGTCTAGGACAGTTTATTTAAAATCCACTGCTTAGTAGCATTAATACTGTGACAAGAGGGTGGCGAAGTGAGCCTCCTACTTAAAAGGACATTCCTCAGTGAGGTAGGAATTAAATAAGGAAAAGGACCTGGGGGTCTGGGTAGATGAAAAGCTCAACATGAGCCTGCAGTGTGCACACGCAGCTCAGACAGCCAACCGTGTCCTGGGCTGCATTAAGAGAGGCATCACCAGCAGGGCAAGGGAGGTGATTCTCCCCCTTTACTCTGCTCTTGTCAGACCCCACCTGGAGTACTGTGTGCAATTCTGGAGCCCCCAGCACAAGAAGGACATGGAACTGTTGGAGAGAGTCCAGAGGAGGGCCACGAAGATGATCAGAGGGCTGGAGCACCTCTGCTATGAGGACAGGCTGAGAGAGTTGGGGCTTTTCAGCCTGGAGAAGAGAAGGCTTCGGGGAGACCTTATAGCAGCCTACCAGTATCTGAGGGGGGCCTACAGGAGGGCTGGGGAGGGGCTGTTCACAAGGTCTTGTAATGACAGGACGAGGGGGAATGGGTTCAAATTGGCGGAGGGGAAATTTGAACGGAATGTTAGGAAGAAATTCTTCACAGTGAGGGTGGTGAGGCGCTGGAACAGGTTTCCCAGGGAGGTTGTGTCTACTCCCTCCCTGGATGTGTTCAAGGCCAGGCTGGATGAGGTCTTGAGTGTCCTGATCTAGTGGGAGGTGTCCCTGCCTGTGGCAGGGGGTTGGAACTGGATGATCTTTGAGGTCTCTTCCAACCTAGACCATTCTATGATTCTATGATTCTATGATACTCGAAGTGCTGAGGCTAGGATGGGCTGCTTTGATGGGAAGCTGCACAGCTGCAACAGAAACAGTTAAATTGTCTTGACATTGCAAGCAGAGTACACAGCAAACCACCCTGGATTTTAATTTCCCCATAGTATAAGGAGGACGCAAATTAACATCTGCAGAGCATGGAACAAATCCTCTTCATGTGAGAGGATCTAAGTAAAATCATTGGTTACCTTCACCCTGCACTTCTTTTTTTCTTTTTTCTTTTTTTTTTTTTTTTATATTGCAATTACCTCAGGGCGATTAGAAGCTCTGATTTTTCAGGTTCACATATATCCTCTTCTACAGCCTTTGTATCCCTTGGTATTTTGTGAACAATGCAAAACAACAAGAAAAGAATAGAGCTAAGGTCTTGAACAGTAACATTAATCAATGCTACTGGTTTGGATTTTTTTTTTTTTTTTTTTAAACGTATAGTCATCCCTCATTTGGAATTTGCAGACATTTGACAGAAGCCACAAATGCAATATAGGAAAAGTGGTTTCTGCAAGGTTAATGACAGTGAGATTGTCACCCTGAGGTCTTCTAATTTTCTTTTCTCTTCAGGGTTCCCATTTCAAGGAAGCATTCATAGCTGAGGTAAAGGCAGTCTTCATTCCTAAGACAGTTTGTATTTGCCTGAAATCTTTTGTTCCTGAAACTAGCTGGAGCTCAGCCTTGGTAACTATATTTCTCAGAAAGTGACATGTAAAGTCTTGGACTGCTTTCTGTAGTCACAGCCTTTAGTGGTAAAGGGGGATGACTGCTCTTTGTTTAAACATTTGAGATAGAGAACTGAAACTGTGCATAAAGCAGAAAAGAAAACCTACTTTTTATTGAGAAGCGGCAAAGTGCTCAGCAGCATTGCTGTCAGACCACTCATCTGATCATTCCTTTTGTGTGTCTGTGACAATGCTCTCAACTTTGAACTCTTGTCATCTTTTTTAACTGCAGGAAAAACAAAGCACCGAGTGGAAACTATAAATAAAACCGGGCATGCCTTTTGGCCTCCCTTTGGTGTATGTAGTTCTTAGTGTTGTAATTTGCCTGCCCCTCAAGCCTCTTATTCACTATTTTACTTTTCACATGTTTTAGCTAATGTAGGGGACTCTGAGAGGACAGGATCTCCTGGGAATAGAGAAAGGGATAAAGAGTGCTGAGCTGGGAGTGGAACACTGAGAAGGTGGAAAAGGGCTGCCAGGCTCAGGGATGAGATTAAAGCCCTGGACGCCTAGAGGGGCACACAGGAGCGGGCCGTTCCCTGGTTCCTCTTGAGCAACTGAGTCCCTACGCATTCAGTACCTCCTCTTCCTTGCCACCGCCACTTCTTCTGACCCCTTTGCTGCCCCTTGCTCTAGTTAAGTAAGACCTGGATTTTGTGGATTTTCTTGGCTTATTGCATTGGGAATATGGTGGGAGGGAGGTAGACGGTAGTGGAAGTCTAGAACAAGTGAGGGAAGAAAAATGGTTAGCAGGGAATGAGCCAAAATGATTGTCAGGGGCATGTAGGGGCAGCAGCAGCAGAGTGCTAAATGGAATAGTTCAGTGGGGGAGTGGAGGTGGGGAAGGAAAGGTCAGAGAGGAGGGGGATAAAGTTTTCAGAACTATAGAACAGGTTTTGACAGGAAAATAGCATGTCAAGAGCTTGATTAAGTAGAGTAGTTGAAAAGCAATGTGTTCTGGAAAAAAAGGTAATGAAATGAGAGACTACTATTAGACAAAAAATTCACATTGCCATTTTCTTAGAATATCGCTGAAGCTTTCAGCCTTCAAAGTGTGTGATGAAGTAGATAGGAGCAAAATACAGAGTGTGGTAAAGAGAAGCCAAAATAAGATGCCATTTAGTTGTTGGTTTTGAACAGTAGAACATAATACAGCATGTTGCAGCTCTTGAAATTGAAGTCATGGCAAAATAAAAGAATACCAGCATCTGGTGGTGGGTAAAACACTGGTGTGGAATGCCAGCATCAATAGATATCACTCATACCTGGGTGTAATACAATCACTCATATCATACCTGCATGAATAGCTCCACATATGCACACAAATGGTGTCCTTCCCAGCTGAATAAAAAGCTTTGACTGTGTTGTCTGCTGAGAGCTCAGGCAGTCTATCCTGGTAAATCTGCAGGCAGTTCAGGTACAATTCCCAGCCGTGTAGAAGGACAGAGGTCTGTTTGAGTTCATGAAGCTGAGATCATTTATCTCAACTTGGAAAAGGGTAATGTGTGACAACCCCTTATTGTAAATTTGAAATCAGATCAGATTTTCTCACTTGTTGGCTTCTATTATTTAACAGAGCTTTTATATATAACTCCTTGGTAATGACTGATTAATATTTAATGAAGACAAATGGAGTTTTCAGTATAAAATGTAAGGATTATCCTAGAAGCAGCAGCTTTCTGAGTTTGTTCCCTTCAGGTCAGTCCTATCTGCCATCCAGCTATGTGGCTTGAGAAAGGATCACTTATACTGTAATTTTTGTTCTGCTTTATATTTTTAAGCTGAAAGTGTAAAATACTTTCAGTTAAAATGCAGTTTTGCTGTTTCAGCTTTCAAGAACTTGTGATAAAATTAACCCATGCAGAGTTGAGAGCAGAGCAAGACTGTAATGTGTCACAGAAGCCTTCTCTGCAGCCTTGGAAGGTTAATAAGAGACAAGTAGCCTAAACATCTTTTCAGAAAAAAGTGTTTTAAAATTAGTTCTCCAAGTTGGTGGCAGTCTTTGTTTTGACGGTGCAATATCTGAATGTCAGAATTACTCCTATAAAGGTACAGATAGGAATGAATAAATGAAAAGTTAAATTAGCAAGTGAATGCATGTCAATGTGACATGCTGATTTAAAAAATATTTGCTGATTTGTAAAAATAGCTGTAACTGGGAAATTATCACTAAGCAGATACGTTTCACATGGGATCTTTGGGGGACGAGATTTTTGGCTGATGCTGCGGTGCTGTGTGCTGAAAGGGCACCCTGCTCTCAGCATCTTGTAGTGATGTCATTGAACATATTCAGAAGAAAGCAAGAAAAGTGATGAATTTCCTAGAAAACTTGCCACAGGATGGTGGAAAGTTAAGGGATCCCTTTGTCACAACATGTAGGTTCCTGCATAGAGGGATGAGAGCTGCTTGCTTAAGATCCAGTGGCTGGAGATTGAGGATAGGTCAATTCAGCTTATCAAAAGAGGTATGTTTGGAGAGTTTGACATCAAATCAGTTTCCTAAGCTGAATTTTCTTGTCCTGGCAAATTCAGAAATTAATTGTCTTTCTGAAAGATGAAGTACTTAACTTAATTGACATTATTTTAGGGAAGTCTTGTGAAAAAAGATGATTTCCTTTTAGTACTTCTCTCCTACTCTTTTGTATCACTCTCTGCGTGAGACCTCACAAATGCAAGAGCAGCATTTGTTTCATGTGGAAAAACTTTTTATTAAGTCTGTGGTTCTGTCTAGCAGTTTTGTTGCCTGTCTTCTTCAGTCATACAGAGTGGTCTTATATTTTAGATACTTGTTTTTCACCAGCTGCAACATTATGGAATGCAGAATTTCAGAATGCAATTGACAGGCTACTAGTGACTAAAACCAAAGCTTATTATTTTGCCTGCTAATTTTGAAATAATTGCTATTACCAATAAAGGTCACAAAGATCTCCAGTATTCTGGAGCCTCAGAGACTAAACCTTGACATACTGTGCAATTCCTTCGCTCCTAGTTAGTGCAGAAGAAAGCTACTTGCACAGTGGCCTCATGCTGTGAAGATCTGTATAGCATCTATTTCATGCCATACAGCATATCCATATTTGGAGGAAGTCTTAATTAAAAATTTTTCATCTATCCATGATTCTATTTGGTAGTGATACCAGAATATGTATCGTTTGCAACTGCTGCCTGTTTTGGTTCCCCATTAAATGCTCTCAAGTAAAATTATAGAACGATCTTTCCTCATTCACTCCTTTTTCCCCTTGGAAGTCATTTCAGGAGGTGGACTTGGTGTGCTTGGCCTATCCATCTGGGTATGTGTGAGGCATGCTTGCATTTCCTTGCTCTAGACAGAGTACATCAGAAAGTGTCAGTTGAACTCATTGAAAAGATGGCAGCAATGAAGGAGATGGAGGAAGGGGATAGAACTGTTAAAAGATGAGCAGGTGCTGAAAGCTCATACATTCACCATTCTGAATGGTTTTCTGTGTTTGGGGAATTTCTCCTTAGAGAATGACAGGTCCAGAGTGCTCAGTACCTCACCCGAGGCTGGCTGTGTAGCTGGGCTCTATAATGGAAATAAAGATTATGCTAATTAAGATGAAGTTTTATAGTGCTAATGTGTATTTTACTCCTCTGTGTGGTGAAGTGCAGCCTGGGTCTGAGAAAGCTGACAATGTCCTATTCATATGTAAAATGTTTTGAAGGATCTGTGGTTTGGAATATTTCAGAACTGCTACATGAGGGGATTCTTGTATCTGAAAGCAGTATTATCTGTGTTCAGCTCATTGCCAATAGAGAGAGAAGAGTGTGGAAAAGCTGGTTTTGAGCCTCTCCATACAGATTTATGGCCCCTGCTGGAAGGAGGCAGGACTGCTAGAGAACTTCAGTCTGATGGGGCTGGACATGGCCCATCATAAGTGCTCTGCAGGACCGTATCCACCCTGATTCTGGTCAGCTGTAGTGACAAGCAGCTGCTGCAAAAGTAAAAAATCTCGCAAAGAAGCTGATTGCATCTCTGTGTCTTGGGATTACTTGGAGTTTAGAAGTATTAAACAGAATAAACTCTTGGAATAAGACAGTAAAGCCCATCTCTGTAGTAATTATTAGTCTGGACATTCTGCAGATTGCAGAACCAGGCCTTTACTGTCCATGGTATTTTTTTTCCTTTTAATATCAGCCTTTGGCCCTTTGCATTGCCAAGGAAGTAGCCTCCTCCTTAATTCGTAAGAGCTCATCTGCTTATCCAACAAGCTGCGGTCTTAATCCTCTTTGCCATAATGAATGACTGCTTTGGAAGTGATTACTGCAGGATTTCGTACTTTCTTTCCTGCTTATCAAATTGTTCAGTGCTTCTTTTTTGTAAAGGAAATTATTGTTTGTAAATCACAGTGAAGTATCAGGAGGTTGTGAGCATACTAAAAATACCAGGGGCACTGCTTCAGAGGTGGTAAATCTTTGTCCATCTGGACATGGTGCTGGGACAGAAATGCCTTGTGCCCCTCGATACAATCCCTTGGACTCCTGTTTGTGTCAGGTCAGGGGCATTTGTGTGTGTGCAATATATGTGCCTTGAAGTTCAGAGACTAAAAGTTTGAGATTTTAATTGCTCTGGGTTAAAATGACTGCTGCAGCTCTATTTTCTGTTCTGCTTAGCTTCTGAGAAGACTTGCTGTGTGCATTTGAGTATATCCACAGCAAATACGATTTTGTGTTTCATCTTCAGCACACATCTGTTGAAGCTCAGCAAAGAAACAGTAGCTCAAATAGACTGCAGCTGCAGCAGCCATCATTTTTATTTTGACCATGATTCAAGATAAATGCTTTTAAAATTACAGCTTTCTTAGGAAACCTTCATCCTTTAAAGGTTTTTCTCTCCCTCCCCCCCTTTTTTTTTCTTTTTCTTTCTTTTTTTTTTTTTTTTTCTTGGCGAGCTCATACATCATGTTTGTCAAGTTTGGTGCTAACAGAGTAATGGAAGTAGTGGAAAATACAGAAAAAGAAATCTGGCTTCTCAGTTTTTTGGACAACGCAGGTGTAGCTGGTTTGTTTGTTTGTTTTTTTATTATTATTATTTTTTTTAATCTACATTTACACAGTTTTCATTTGAACTTGCATCAGAGAGCTGGAATGTAGCCAACTATCTACAGGCTTGAAAGCTAGGCTGATAAGAACAGAGTAGAACATTCAACTCCTTGCTGTAAAGAGAACCCAGTGGCAGATGTGCCTGCTGATGTTGTTACTGCATGTATGTAGAAATTGGAGGGAGGCATTTCTGGAAAACTGCAGATACCACTAGAAATTCTCCAGTCTTCCTAGGTTATTACAGTTTCATTTTGAAAAACACATGGCTAACTTGTAGTGGAAAAGAAGGAAAGACATCCAGAGAGCTTTTTTTATTTGCATTTTGATATACTGGATCTATAGAATTCCTTCATGCAAATTCATAATGCATGCCTGGTTTTGAAATGTATATAGCTAAAGTTGGTTGCTTTGGCATAGTTGCATTTGAGACCAAAAAAGAAAAAAGAAGAAGAAAGAAGAAACAACTGCTTAAGTTGATGTGGATGATTTTTAAAAAAAAAGAAAGAAAGAAAATTATTATTTATGAAAATTTAGAAATAGTTCTGGAAGAAAAGGAGTAGAATGTTTGGATCAGCACTTTGGGACATCTGATTTTGGGTGGTGTAAACCAGAGTATATACAGAGATAAGCAGGCAGCAGAGGTGGTCAGCAATCCATCCAGGTGGACCTCATCAGCTTCAACAAGGCCAAATGCAGGGTCCTGCAACTGGGTCAGAACAACACTTACTGTCAAGACAGGCTGGCTGGGGAGGTGATAGAAAGCAGACCAAACGAAGAGGTCTTGATGAGAAGCTGGACATGAGCAGACAGTGTGTGCTTGCAGCCCAGATGGCTGATTGCATCCTGGGCTGCATTGAAAAATGCTTGGCCAGCAGATCCAGATAGGTGACTCTACCAATTTGCTCTGGTAAGACCACACCTGGAGTGCTGCATCCAGCTCTGGAACCCTCAATACAGGAAGGACATGGACCTGATTGAGTGGTTCTAGAGAAGTGCCACAAAAATGTTAAGGGGGCTGGAGCACCTCTGCTGTGAGTCCAGGCTGAGGGAGCTGGGGTTGTTCATCTTGGAGAAGAGAAGGCTCGAGGGAGACCTAATTGCCAACTTGTAGTACCTGAAGGGGGCCTGCAAGAGGGCTGAAGAAGGACTGTTTGCAAAGGCCTGCAGTGATAGGATGAGGGGCAATGGTTTAAAATTAGAGAAGAGTAGATTTAGGTTGGGTGTTAGGAAAAAAGTTTTTTACAATGAGAGTGGTTGCCTGGGAAGGTTGTTGGGGCCCCATGCCAGGTGCTCTGGGCAACCTGATGTGGTTGAGGATGTCCCTGATGACTAGAGGGGGGTTGAACTAGATGACTTTCAGAGGTCACTTCCAAACTATTTGATTGTATGATTCTATGATCCATCCAGACCTACCCTGTGAAATATTGTGATGCCCCCAAACCTGCGGTTCATTCTGGAGAAAACAAGATTGTAGCAGAGAAGTTTGTGCTTTGCACCTACAAGAACTTGCTGCATTAAAGCAGTGTATGTCTGTGTCTGACAGAGATAAACAGAACAGACTTCTCTTTATTGTGAGAAGTAAAGCATATGGAAAAGTCTGTTCCTTTGTTGAGTTTGTGGATAATTTCTTGAGACGTCTAAAGAAATTCTATATGGATTAACTTTTGAAAAAATTACTTGAGAAAAGTTGCTTGTTGTTCATTAACAGGAAAGATTTTGTGCTAATTTATGCCACATGCAATGTCTGTAGGGTGGCCAAGGATCTAAGTCTCTGCATAAATTCACCCAAGAATATTAACTTCCCCACTGTGCCCAATTAAACCTATCCCCATGCTAATCTGAGAACAAACAGGATAAAATACAAATTTATTTCTGGAAATCTCTCTAAAGCAAAAAAGTAATTAAATCTCTCTGTGTTCTTTGGAGAGCATTTACAACCTTTGTAATTAGTGATTAGAGCTTAGAAACAAATGTTGAGATTCACTTACTTGCTGTGCCAGGATTTATTTAATGTAACTTCAGTTGCCAACCAATCTAGATTTGGTGGTCAGTGGAAACAAGGGGAGCCACCTCCAGAGGCACATGGGGCAACCCATCTCTACAGTTGTATCTCTCTGTTAATTGTAGGAGCTTAAAAAAGTAGCTTCATAAAATGCATTCAATCTGTAGCAACTGATTTGCTTTGTGGAAGTCTTTAATCTCTTTGTCTCTATGTTTCTGATCTGTCAGCTAAGGATGGTTGTTTTGCTGGTCCCTGGTCCCATAACTGGAGGCTTTGCTGCTTGTCTCATCTATAATAATTTCACTAAGGCATTACTTTATTTTTCATTCTTTACTTCTGTTGTATCCATGCACAGTCTTACTTTAGTAGAAGTCCCTCTGGTACATAAGTGGTAGCAAAAACATTAGGGGAGGGTAGGATGAACCTGCTAAATCAATGAATCAGTGTTTCAAAGCTGAAATAGAGCATCTCAGCTCTTCAGATGGAACTCTGAGACATCAAGCTTTTGGTATTACGTCTTTGTTATGTACATAGAACACTCAGTTCAGTAAGATCTCTGGTTTGTTCCTGAGGCACAGTGATGCTACAAATGGTGAGGCCACAGAATTTTGCTTGTTTCTCAAGCTGAGTAAAATCCCGTTTCTAGTTTCTCTCTGGTATAAGGCAAAATCTAGGCTGATATTAACATAGAGAATAGGAATTACCTCATTCTCTGCGTTTAAGACCTTGGTATGCTCACGTGCAGTACCTTATCTGATTTTTTTAATTAAAAAAAAAAAAAAAGATCTTCCAAGCTCCAATACAGAAAGCTGCAGTTTTGTCTTGAGAAAACTCTAGAGGCCAGGCAAGTATGGTTATAAATCCTTGTACCTGTTGTCTCAGGATGAAGGGATGATAATTTAGTCTAAAATCCTGAGCTGGATGCAGCAAAGCACAAGGCCCCAGATGTCACAAGATGTTGCTATCAGTCGGTCCATCTTTGTGAGCTGCTGCTGAAGGATTAGTGTTTGTAAATCATTGCCAAGAGAGCTATCTAAGAGGCTCCTTACTCAGACTGTGGAGACAGTGCTGGGTGACAGCATTTGCATTCAGTCCTTGTGCTCCTGGTTGCTGATTAAAAATTAACCCTTCCATATTGTTCGGTGTCCTTAGCCTGATTAGTCTGTAGAAGGGAGCACAGGAATTTTAATGATGTTTGAAAGGAGGTGGTCTTTTTGTCGCTGAGTTTTCGATTTTGCTTGTGGTTTGGACTTGGCTGAAGTCTTGCAGAGCAGATTGTTGTAAATTATTATGGAAGACTTGTTTTCCTGAAGCAGAACGAGCTGGTTACTAATGACGAGCTTGTTCAGCATGATTTTAGCTAAGTGTCTGAAAGGTAAGTGGACAGGATGTTCCAAACTGAAAAATTCAGTCCAAGAACCTTTGATGAACTCCGGAAAAGAGCTGCTTCCTAGGGTTGCTTACTTAACTTTGCCCTCAGTATTTTCATGCTTCAAGAGTGTTGCATCTGCAAAATACTGTTAAATTGATCTGTACTTGGTTTGTGTTCAGATGTGACCAGTTTGCCCGAAGCATAATTCTTGTCAGTACAGTTGGAGCAATGGTTTTATGCTATCATTTACAGACATGTGCTTATGATTGAAATATGAATGTCTCTGAGAAGGTGTTTAGCATGCTATTTCAGTGTATATTCCAGTGCTTCATTCTGTGTATCCAACACAAGTAATTTTCCTTGCTGCTTTGAGGTCGTAGCAGAAGTCTATTTGGAAGACAAACCATATCCAAATCTTCACCTGAAGAGAATTCCTAACTTTTAGTATGAGTATAATGAATTATTGTTCTTTTGCTTTAAAAAGTCAAGGAGTTGGAGGGCAGTAGCTTATGTAAAGATGACTAGAGGTGCCAGAGGTATAAGTAACAGTTTTGATGCAGCTGGGCCAAGTGACACTTATTTTTCTGTCTAGCTTGAGAAAGGAACATACAGGAGAATGTTGACCCCTAGCCTGGTTGTTTAGAGATCTGGGAGAAGGTGCTAGGTTATTGAGAGCAAAGAGCAGGTACACAAGGTGCTCCGTGGAAAGCATTAAACCTGGCCTGAAATTAGGGGTAGTTGGACATCAGTATTAGCTGAAAAGCAAAAAGAAGCAAGCAGACTGCTGTCAGTTTTCAACCTGCCAAACAGAAATGAGATCCAAAAAAAGAATTTTTTTTTTAAACAAGAACAGGACCCCATCTCCAACCAAAATCTCACAATGCTCTTGCCAGTGAGTACTTTTGTTTTCTCATCAAGACAACTTGTATTCCAAATGGGTGGGATGAATTATGTATATCAGTTTTAAGCAATGCTGTATTAGGGAATTACATCTTCATACTTTAGCTCAATGTAATGAAAAGTTAAATACTAATATGTCCTCAAACTTTTCTCAATATTTGTAATATGAGGCAGTTAAGAGACAGTGAACAGATCTGACGTTTTTACATTTGATTATTGTTCAAGTAATTAGAATACTCCATGTAAATGAAATGTTACCAAGCGGGAAAACTGTTGCTAGATAAGAATTGGAGAGCTTTTATTATACAGAAGTCTTGGAAATGGGAGCCTCTGACATTTACAGGATTTTAGAATGGTAGTGATATAGGTGGCTGCTGAATGCATGCTTCTTGTGTTTGAAATGTCATTCGTCTCTGTAAGTAATGCAAGAAGTGCCAATTATTTTATTTGTCACAGAGAAGGGACTTCTCTGTGACTTGATCCTACAGTGACTTGTGAGTGTAATTTGCCTTTCTGTGAGAAAGTGACAGTTACGGTTCTTAGTCTCCAAGAATCTTGTTTCCCATGATTTGCTCCCTCCCTGCCTCCCTCCCTTTCTCTTCTGACTATATAGTCCCAGTGTTGACATAACTTTTCAGGCCAGTAATCTCCAAAGCGAACTACCACCACATCCCTTCTCTCTGTTTCTCTGTAGTCCCTGATACAGAGAGGCAGAGATTGCATTGATGTGGCTTGATATTTTTAGCGTTTTCTCCTGTCATTGTTCATCCTGTGGGAATATCAAATGTCTTTCATTCTGGGACCTTCTGGGACAATTCCTGGGCCGCCTTTGTAGGCTGCTAAGAGTATGCATTCTACCAAGACAACTTAAGCTTGTTTCACATGTTTGCATGTGAATGACCTTTGGTCTATGAAATGCCATGCAGAAAAGTGAAAGCTTTATACCACATCTGCCTGTGTGTTTCCCCTCTGCCCATTATTCTGGGCACTGTTGTCTTACATTTTTCACTAGAAACAATCTGAAGGTGTAATCTCCTCTTGTAAATGCCTACATCTAGTAGATGCTTTTCCATGTACATTTACTCTGACATTTGAAACCCTGCCTCTGCCATCTCAAGTCCAATGCCTGGGTTTTGGACCATGGAAGGAGATTCAAAGGCTACTTGGCCTGGCCAGTAATTTTCAAGCTCTCACTGTGCTTCCAAACAGTACCTTTCCAAAGGGTGTCTTTAATTTGAGGGATCTATGCTTTAATTGGAGGCCATCTAATGGATAAAGACTGGCAAAACCTGGACTTTTTTCTGCACAGGCATGAGAAGATTTGACTGAGGAAATGCTATGTTGCCACGCACAGGGCGCTGTGATTCACAGTAGCTCTAAACAGTTTTCTAGCTGTACGTGGATGCTTGTGATCTTAGATAGTTTAAGGCTTGCACATGTAGCTTCTTTCTTTCTGTGAATATATACACAGATGATTATTATGTTGATAAGCTTTCAGTTTGGTGGGGCTGTTTAACTTTCTCTATTCAGAAGGTGAAAATTGGTGCTGAGATAACAGACTTGCTATTAAATTAATGAGTAGTGATGGCACAGACTTTAAGAAGATAAGCCAAGGCTACATTTTTGACGGATCATTCCTGCATATGGAAGAAAGATCTTGCTCTTGCAGCTCTTGTGTTTAAGTAACAAACTTACCATTCATTCAGTTGCTCACAGTCCTGGCTAAATTCAGGGAATTGCTGATTTTGCTGCAGTTGCAGTATTAACACTACTCTTTAATCATTAAAGGCATCAAATGCTGCTGTCAGCTGCTTCGTACACTGTGCATGAACATGGTCTTTTAATCATTTCTTGGAGCCGTGCATGTGCAATCCTTATCATTAGATTATAATTAACTGTAATTATGTATGGAGATCAGCCCAAGCCATAAAATGTAAAATTAGATATTTATTATGCTAATAAGAAGATTTGGTAAAGATAAAGGGCTTGATTTTATTATTTTTTTTAAATTTTCACTTCCACAATAGCATAACGGAGTCTTAGTGAAATTGTTGTTAAAATTGATATAGCTGCAGTCAGTGTCCATATGGTGGCTTTCCTGCTGCTGATTGGTGGAGACAAGATTCAGGCCCAGAAGGTTGTGTCATTCATAAAATGAAATGCTGCCTCAGAGAAGCTAAGATAGTAGAAAACAGCTTGCGGGAGCCTTGAGAGGCAAGATTCTCCACAGGCATGCAAGCCAGCGTGTTCAACTCTCTATATAAACATTCTTGATAGTTATTCACCTGAGGACAATTTTGCAAAAGAGATGAGTGGAATTTCTGCTGAGGAAAGGAGAATGTTCCCCTTTATTTTGATGCTGCAGTTAAATTCCAGGCACAATGATTTTCTGGGTGTGCACAGAGGTGCTCTGTACAGCTGCATCAGGGCGTGCTGTTCCTGACACTGATAAAGAGGGAACCGAGTGCTCTGTTGAGCTGCTGGGTTGCTCTGCTAACTCTGCAGTCTTCTTCTAAAGGCTTTGTTGGAAAAACAAACCAATTAAGTAATATTGGGAATCAGAGAGAAGATTTAATGGTTTCTGTGACTGATGCTCTACATTAGCATTTAGTTTTGGCTGGGGAGAGAGTTGCTTTTTTTTTTGTTTGTTTGTTTACGTCTGGGAATCAAATCTTGCATATTGTGCAAATAATTTAATCTTTATGGCTGCAACTGCTGCATAGAAAGTGTTTCTGTGCTGATACCTGCTGGCTAAGTGAAGCATGAAAGGACACACTTATGCACATTAATGTTTACTATTTTTAATAGAAAGTGAAGTAAAAAGTTAGGGAATACCACACCCAAATTATTCTTCTTCTTCATTCTTGAACCAAGCATCAATGTTTCAAAATCTTGGTTAATCATAGTCTAATGACTTGGGCATACTGAAACAGCCACCTCTCCCTTTCCTTCTGCTCTGGTGTTTTGAATGAAAATGATGTGTTTTGCTGTTGACTGGAAGGATCTGTTTTGAAAAATTTCTTGTAATGGTAAGGGGGCTGCAGAATTAGTTCTTCAAGCATCCTTGGATGCAGGTCCTTGTACAAGAGTATAGAAAGGGACAAGAGATGGGGACAGGGTGGACAGGAGTTAGAGCAGCTGCTGAATGTCTCACACCCTCACTTTACTGTTCTCTTCCGAAAACCACTTCCAGACACTGGAAACTGACATTACTCATGGAAAATATTTTTTCAAGTTTTAACTATTTTCAAGACTTTTAAGGTTAACTTTTCAAAAAAGAACATTAGCACAAAAATGAAGGAATTGCAGCATTTGTCTGTGTGACCAGAAATCCTGGAAGTTGATCAGGTGTTTAAACATACAAATCAAAATTGTAGCCTCTAATAAAATTAGTGTTCTAATTGTGAAGAAAATAAAAACATTAGCCCGATTGTTCACTAAGAATGTATGTCTGACTCCTGTCACATGAATGTCTCTTGCTCAGGGAAAAGTGGCAGGCGCATCGTTAAATAATTACCTCCAATTGAAAAATAGAAATGAAGTGAGCAAAGGAATCCATTATGTTTCCATACCGGAACCTTGTAGTTTTCTGTGGCTCATACTACTTGATGTATCAATTATGACTGTGTATTAAGACATTACTTGACTGTATTTTCTGACTCTTGGCTTAAAGCCTGAAACATCATGTCTGTGAGTGGTGCAGCTCAGACCTCTGGCTATAGGACACTTCAGTAGTTTCTGGTTACAAAATGCAGCAAGCAGTGGTAAGAGCATGAGCATGCCTGGCTCTGTTTAACGTCTTTGGAATCCCAATGGGATCATCTCTTCTTTTCTTTTGGTTGTGTCTTAATGAAACCTTGACAAGTCTCCCTTCACTGTGATGCCTGATACGGGCGTCTTGTTGCCTGATGCTCCTTCCCTATCTAGCAAAACAAGATGGGTCAGAGGAGTGTTTGCAGAGGATGATGTGGGCCACATAAGTTCAGAAGAATAGGCAAGCTCTTGTATTCCCCATGACTACAGAGAGTGATTGGAGCTGAAGGGTTTTATTCTGTAGGTTTTACTCTGTTTTGCCTACAGGGCAGTTTCAAGGGTCCTACTTGAAACTGATGGTTTCTGTCCTCTTGAAGCTCTGATCAAGTTCTCTCCTGAAAACACTGTATTATCTAAAATGTTGCTCAGTCAGACCTTTGACAAAGCCTTTGACTTGAAAATCTCCTGGTCTCCTACTGGGATGAGATTGCATAAGTTGGTTTTCAACATCTGTTAGACATTCAGTTGCAGTACATAGGTTGAAGGAAGAAGTGCAGCAATAATTGCCTGTGTGTTCATTATGTACTGCTGAGTGTCTCTTCCAGGAGAAACCATGGAGTTTTGACAGAAGTTTTTAAATCAGATGTTTGAATAGTAGATTCCTGCATATTTCTGTTTTTTGATGGAGAGGCTCAAACATTGCCTCTCAGAGATGTTTGTTATAGGAATCCATCCCACTTCTCTCTGATGATCAGGGAAAAGGTATCTAGCACTGCTGAAAGTTGTGTTGCTTTGGTCCCTAGGTTTGAACTTCTGTGCACTTGAGCCGAAGTTGTTGGATAACAGCTTTTATAAGAGAGCATCCAGAGATCTGCCTCCCCCACCTCTTTCCCCCTCCCCCGCCCCACAACAGATAAAGGATTTATCTTCCTGGAGGTGTTCAAGGCCAGGCTGGATGCGGTCTTCTAGTGGGAGGTGTCCCTGCCTATGGCGGGGTTTTGGAACTGGATGATCTTTGAGGTCTCTTCCAACCTAAACCAATCTATGATTTAGTTTTCAGACCATTTGTAAGGAAAGTAAAATCAGTAAGACAGACACAGCTGCCTCTAGAATTCCCTGATCTGACAGAAAATCTCTTCTTGCTGTAGGTATTGCAGTAGGTTACTGTGAAGCAATGTTTCTGACTTGTATTCATTTCAATTTCCCCTTGCAGTAATGCGTAGAAATCCATTCGGGATGGACATTTGCTGCCGGAAAGGATCCAGAAGCCCACTCCAAGAACTGTATAATCCCACCCAGGTGAGTGTCTTGTGACTCTGTTCCAATGTCCCAGCCCAGCGTGCAAGTACAGTTTCTTCTGAAGGTATTTTGATCTGTTTTTTTTCTTTAATTCATATGCAATAGCTGCCTTCAGCTTGAAGAACTGATCCTGGGACCTGCAGAGTTCAGCCATAAAGTTCTACAGCTGGAGTTAGTGGTCTAATTTTTAAAGGTTTTCAGTCATCTAATCAATGGACTCCTCAAAAGTTTTTCTGAGGTACCCAAAAGCCATAAAAGAATACCCTTTAGGTCTCCTAGAAGCTGAAGCATCATAATTTAATCTGTCAATGAACAGAGTGGCAAGGTGAGGTGAAAGAATGTGACATGGTATACATTGAACAAGGAATGTGGTAAGACTGTAAATTGCAATTCTATGTGTAAATATCATCATAACATGGATATCTTTGATATGGCTTTCAGGTAGCTGCTCTTCCTCTCCTGGTTTACTGTTTGTATGAAATGTAGACAAACAGAACAGCTTATACTTTTCCTTACGCTGTGTGCTGTTTAAAACCTGGTGGTCTTCATGGGAGCATAAATAACCTGAGCTTAGGATAACCTAAGCTGCTGCTTGTGACAGGCAGCACAGGGAAGCTACCTGAAATTTGTGTTGCTGTTCACTCTTTTGGATCAATTTGTTCCCTAAATGTGGGCTGAATTGGCACATTCAGGAGCAGCATTTCCTGTTGGCAGCTGAGAGGAAGTACTGCCATTGAGAGAAAATGCCAGCTGACTATTAAACATATTTATTAAAATTTAACAACCACCTATTATATATTTATCCATCAATGAATACATTGAGTTTTACTAAATTGGCTATTAAGGAAAGTGACTATCCCGATGAATCTAACTTGTTAGATTTAACAAGGCAGTAAATGTTTTAAATGCTATTTGATTATGAAGAGAGTCACTATTTAGTCTGAAAATGAAGTCTGAGTGATTTAAAGGATTTCTGCAAAGAATTGACAACAACCCAAAGATATGTGATATCTGTTACGTAGTGCAGAAAAGCTCCATTTGCTCAATAGTGTTATTTTTATGAGCGTGGGCTGACTTTTTAATTCAATTTGAATTCTGTACATGGCTGAGAACATGAGTTTATTATACTAATATACTGGCCTTTATTGATCATTATGGGAGTTAGCATTGGGTAAATGGAAAGTGCATGTAAAAGCCCTGAAGAGGAACAATCCAGTGATACAAAGGGAAAGTATTAGCATTTGCAGGTTAAATTTGGAGGCTCTGCAGATGCTCAAGAAGGGCAGGTAAGGGAAAAGAGAATGGCTGAGTAGTTGGCTTCCATGGGGTCAAAACCTCATTGCCCTTTAACATTGTTAAGGCCATCCATCCAAGAGAGAAACATACCCATTCACTGAGGGTCCATAATTGAAGACCTTGCAAGCTTAAACAACAGAAAAAGAATCCCAAGCTTCCTGAATCAGGATGCAGCTGGCAGTTCCTTCACTGCTTCTGCTTTGCTTTTGCATGCCCTGACTAAGCAGACTATGAACATCCCTTTTCAGGCTTGTCTGCCATTCAGGCAGAAAAAATTGGTGTTGAGGAAGCATGACAGTTCTTGCAGCCAGTGTTGAGCTAGGCAGATGACCATTTTTGTGCTGAAGTGTTTGCATCAGCTCACTGACATGCCTTCTTGCCAGGCTTCTACTCTTTTGTCTTTCTTTGTTCTTAGTTGGTGTTCATTTGCTTTTTTTAGATGGGGCTTTGCATACTGCAGTCAGTCCTGAAGGGGCTGGCAAGGTCAGGCAAGCAAGTGCACCTATTTTGGGAAAACAATAACAAGAGAAGACACTGAGTAGAGGCTACTGTAGAGGACAACAGGTTGGAGATGACCACTAGAATATTAATTCAATTACATGGGCCAATTTAATTTTTTTCTATTTTTTGCTCAAATGAATTACTGTTTCTAAGCTGGCAGACTAGGGACTGGTGTCTGTTCTGGTAATAGATTTCTTGTCCTCAAGAATTCACCAGTAGCTGTGAAGCTGGGGGGTTAGGATACCAGATCCCTAATCTTTCTCCAGTTTCTTGCTGAAGCAGTTGTGGTCAGCCATTTCTCAAATCAAGTCAAAAGTCAATATAAAACGAGCATTCAAGAAGACATTTCTGGCCAAAATCTCTGTCATACTAATGTAGATAATTGAAAACATTGGTTAGAATTTTATCCCTTGATCATCAGAACCTGTTGGTCTCCTAGTGTGGTGAGCGCATGTTTTCTCTCCTGGATGCCAGTGTCTGTTTGTGACATCACAGGAACTTTCTGGCACGTGGTTTAGCAGCCTCAGAGGAACAGTGGAAGTAATTGAACAAATCTCCATTGTTCTCCTTGTAGTTCAAAGGAATACATTTACACATATTCAAACACCAGCCTTAGGCCACTCAAAGATTCCATGCTTCTGTGGCTCTGGATAAGAATCATAGAATCATAGAATGGTCTAGGCTGGAAGAGACCTCAAAGATCATCCAGTTCCAACCCCCCGCCACAGGCAGGGACACCTCCCA
>VWZI01004049.1:1695-132282 GCA_013396835.1 Psilopogon haemacephalus | reverse complement strand
GGGGGAGAATCACCTCCCTTGCCCTGCTGGTAATGCCTCTCTTAATGCAGCCCAGGACACAGTTGCTGTCTGAGCCACATGTGCACACTGCAGGCTCATTTTGAGCTTCTCATCCACCCAGACCCCCAGGTCCTTTTCCTCAGAGCTGCTCTCCAGCCACTCACCACCCAGCCTGTATTTGTGCTTGGGATTGCAGCGACCCAGGTGCAGGACCTTACACTTGGCCTTGTTAAATTTCATGAGGTTAGCCTGGGCCCACCTCTCCAGCCTGTCCAGGTCCCTCTGGATGGATCCCTGCCCTCCAGCAAGTCGACTGTGCCACACAGCTTGGTGTCATCTGCAAACTTGCTGAGGGTGCACTCGATTCCTCTGTCCATGTCGCTGACAAAGATGTTAAAGAGCACTGGTCCCAGCACTGACCCCTGAGAGACGCCACTTGTCACTGGTCTCCAGGTGGACATTGTGCCCTTGATCACCACTCTGCTACAAGCTACAAGCTAGATGCAGTTGTGATTTTTTATAAAAGTAGGAAACTTTATGTATTTAATGTGTCCATGTGCATGTTTTTTTAATGTGATCTAGTGTAACAGGAGAGCCCCTTTATGGCTTGCCATCCTCTGCTGTAGAGCACTGTACAGTTCATGTGTTCTAGGTTTCCTTGTGTAGGCAACAAGATGGAACCATATCTACAGCTGCTGCTGTTCCTGGGAATGTTTTCAGGAGCTCTGAGAGTGGTGGGCAAAGGAATAGAATGTATTGGGTTTCCTGCTTTTAGGTGATGTTAAAGGTCCATATGTCTTTTCATGGAGCCTGCTTATGACTTCCTTATTAGGGGAGATGAGAGTTTGGCCATTAATTGAAATAGGTGCCAGATAGCGTCAATATGCTTTCATATTTCAGGTGCTGTAGTTTACTGTGAATAAGGTTTGCCTGTTGTGTGTTCATCATCAGGTTGTGCTGCCCTCGTAAAACCAGATGGAGATAGGTTGATGTACACCAGCTGAGAATTTGACTGTGGGTATTTACTATGTTGACATATAACAGTCTCTCTGGTCCTGCGCTGTTTTGTTTCCTTCTATGGAGTTGTTTGAGTTGTTTGCAGATGCTGTCATTTGTCTCTTGAATCTCTTTTTGGCTTGGTAAGGAATTGTGAAAAAGAAAAGAAAGAGAAAAGAGAGGAAGAAAGAAAAGGAAAAAAAAAAAAAGACCCAAAACCAGAAATGAAAATCTGACTCGAGTGATTCAAATACAGCAACGATCTTGAGGTGACTGAAAGGGTGGTCTGGTGCTTACTGCAGCTGAATGTTAGAACTGCAGTCAGATTTTCAGTAGACTGATCATAGTAGTTCATGCTTTTGGTAGAGATACCACTGAATTAGGGCTAGAGAAAGTGTCCATGACAAAGCCCATGTACTATTTATGTGTTAGTTGAGTGTCTGGCCTTGGGATTATTGTAGAAGTAGAGACACCTCTTTTGCTTTTTTTGCCTGTTGTAATAGAGCAGAATGTGGGCAGTGCATTTGTCTATGGACAACAGATTTCTTCTCTAGGGCTTTCACTGCTAGATTTTTCATGAGTGCTGATATACCACAAGGGAAAGAAAAGTCAATATAACTGAACTGGATTTACACTGAGTAAGTGGATTTCCAGGCTGTGGACTCTGCATACATGGCAGGCAGTATGCAGTATGTCTCTGACACTTTATTATCTTTTCTTGCCTTTCATTTTCAGATGAAGCTTTAGTAGTAAGGGGCAGAGGTACCTGTGACAAATGTTGAGGGCTGAAATGAAACATTTCTTTAGTGAGTTTATTAAAAAGCCATTTGGGTCAGTATTAAGCAGAAATATTTTCCTTCGCACAGAACTGTAAGTGGAAATGGAGAATTCAACACAGAAAGCAAGAGAAAATCTAGGTGTAGCTGAACACAGATGAAGAGTCTTGCAGGAATGTGACATAAGTTTGTGTGGTATACTGGGTGAGGGGTTAATTTTTTTTTTTTTTTAATGAAACCCCAGGAATTGAAGAATATGGGTAAACAAATATTTGCAAGACATATTCTTAGGAGACAACTTAGACAATCGTGTCTTGTAATTTGCATGACTGCATAAAGCCCCATTGCTCTAAAAATAAAAGATAATTGTGGATCAGCCTGTGAACTGGAGTCACCAGAAGTTCAGAGTTGGGCAACATCATACTTAAGGCTTGCACACTTTTGTGGTTAACACTGGTCTGGTTGGTGCAATTAATGTGCTACCAAATGACAAGTGATTGCAAACCAAAATATACCAAATGTTAAAGAAATGGGAAATAATTACGTCTTTAAAGTTAGAATTTGTCTTCTATCTGTCAAGACTGACATTGAATTCTCATTACTACAGGCTGCATTATTGTTTGGTCTATCTGCCTGGACTGATGAGAGGAGCACAGTGGAGAGCCAGTCCTGTATCCATTAGAATCCAAATCCAAGGATGATTTTTTTTCTGTTTCTAGTTGCCTGATTTTAATTTGTGAGTCCACATGACTGGTCACTGGGGGTCACACTGTTTGCCTTTTGTTACTTGCCTTTCCAAACATACATCTTTTTATCAAGGAGATGTATTTCTAGATGTCCACTTTTGGTGACTTTTTGGACCAAGATGTCCGGTGATTTGCTAAACCTGGTGCATCAGACCTGTGCACCTTGCATTGCCTTTGTGCTTTGAAGTTGTTGGACTGGTTTGGAGTAGTCATTCCAAACGGATCAATTTCTTTTATTACTTCTGCTTTTTTTTTTCCTCCCTTCCTTTCTACTGAGTGAAAGGAAGAAAGTGAGCTGTTGTCTTGCAGACAATGTTTATGCATCCTCTGTCACCTCAGGCCACTATTGCTTCTTTTGAGGAGCTGCCATGTGGTTGGTTATCTGTGGGTTAGGCTGCCTGGATAGCATCAGCAAACACCAACATAGTTCATCCCACATGACTCAGCTTCTGTGTGGGTTGGTAGTTTCCTGTCTTCAGCTGATTTCCAGTCACTAGAATGAGTCTGGGCCACTCTGCCAATTCCTGGACAGAGCTTTGTAGTGAGTTTTGTATTCTGACCTCTGGGTACACATTGTCCATAGCGCTTTGAATCAAATGCTTAAAATCTTGTATTTCTGTCCTTTGTGATCCCAAGGCTCTAAGCACTGTCCAGTTTGTTTCTGTGTGCTGTGGCTTCTCATTCTTAAACATGCAAGAACCAAAGCACAGGTCACTGAATAGGATGTAAGGTCCAGTTTGCCTGGTGTTCTGGCTCTGGCAGCAGGTGACTAGGACAGTCCAGGCCTTGAGCGACCTGTTCTAGTGGGAGGTGTCCCTGCCTATGGCGGGGGGTTGGAACTGGATGATCTTTGAGGTCTCTTCCAACATAAACCATTCTATGATTCTATGACTATGAGAAGGATAAAGAATTTGTGATACTCCGCCAGTGTTTAACAAGCTGTGTGTCATGAGTTTCCTGAGCCAGACACATGTCTTCCTCAGCTATTTCATGCAAGATGCCAGACAATTACTCTATCAATCAAAAGGGGCAAAAAAAAAGGGTAGGTCTCTAAAGTTACTTGCGAATTTCAGTCAAAGATAATTACACCCGTGCTGTAGACTGTTTTTTTCTCATGTTTTCTAATACATATATTTTGGGTGCCCAATTTCCAACCAGGGACAGGAATACAGTGAACTTCATTGTTAAAGAGAGAGTGAACTTCAGAGCATAAGGAGTAGTGCACTTTTGTCTAAAGAACAATACGTTAAAAGTTATTGATGCTTTGCAACTAAGATGAAAAGTCAGAAATAACGTGTCTTTTTCGAGGGCAAGAAGTGGCCCAAAAGTTTTACCAGGACTGAAAAGTTGTGTTGTTGTGATTGATGCTGAAGTGTATAGGCAAATCTATGCAGACAATAACAGTGTACTAAGTGCAGCTCAATAGTGCTATTTGACTGATCATAGGTTAAAAACTCCTCAATAGAAAAAAAAAAAAAAACCAAAACAGGATGGAGGCATAGAAAAGAAAAGTCAATGTGCAAAACCAAACTTTGGGTGCATAGTCTTGTTGGTAAACAAGACAAAATGCCTGCTGATGAAAGAGGAGCTAATTGATTTATTCCATGAATGACTTCTTATGGAAAGACATTACTTACAGTCATGCTTGGAAGTAGTAAAGCAGCAGCTGGTCTGGAATGAAATATTGCATTAACCTTAGCAGAAGAAATTCACTGATGAGAATGCTTTGTTATTAATTACTGATTACAAATGATAAGAGCCTGTTTTAGATGCTGAGAAAATGTCTTAGGGAAAGAAGAGTTTTGGATACGGTGTGTTTCATAGATCATTCGTTGTGACATGATGAATGACTTTGTAAGTCAAGAGGAATTAATCAGACAAGTATGTACAGTAACTACAGGCACTCAAGGCCACAATTATACCCAGGACATGTTCATTCAAGTTACTGTAGTGCATTGTGATGAATTTTTGAGTACCTGTGTTTAATAAAATTCTGGTTACCTGTATGAAATGAAAAAATACGGCCATCATTCAAAACAGCTCAGATTTCCCTGATAGAAAAAGAAGCAGCAGAAACATTCTTTTTATTTTCTCCAGTCTTTGACTCGTATTATATTGTTTTGAGACAATAGGAGTTTTAATATAAAAGCTTTCTGGAGACATAAAATTATGAGAAGAAAGATTTAATAATAGAGGAGATATGACCAAAACCAGAAGGGTTGTATATCTGTATGTATTGTGTGGGCTTCCTGTTAGACAAGAACTTGGGCAGCTGAGTGGAGAGGAGACCAGAGCTCCAGCACTTAAACCTGCTGCTGTTCAGCAGCTTTTTTGTGTTTAATTGTCTCCAAATAGGGCCTCTGGTGACCTGAACAATGTTGGTTCAGTTGATTGTTTGCTCCAAACTGTGTAATGTTCAGATGGGGCACCTGCCTCTTTCTCTGTATTGTTTGTTTTCTTTCCAAACTGCTTAAAAGTTGCATACCACAAAACCTGGATAATTACACACTGAAATGCTGGGGCGTGGGGCAGCTTAGAGGGCTAGAAAAGAAAGGGCAGTGGGAGAATACCACTGTTTGCAAATAAGTGCAATGAGCGCAGATCTCTTCTCCATACTCCATTAGAGGCAGAGTGTGTTCTTTCTGCCTGCACTTTAACAAGCACTCCAGCACTGCTGGCTAAGTAGCTTAAACCTTGAAAATTGTAGCCCCTCTAGCTTATTTCTGGTGCAGGTAGTTTAGGGCAACTTTTATTTTTTCTTCTTTTCTATTGCGGGAAGTGTAGCAACTGTGTTTACTTACACGTCTGCCTTTTATTTTGCTGTGTAGCCCACTTGCAACAGGGCCAGATGATTCTTTAAATCCAGAGAGCCCAGCTGCAACATCTCTCCCTGAGGGACTGTAATGTATCCCAATAGACATAATACTGAACATGAGGGAATTCAGACATAAAGCCTATCTACTGGTACTTCTAATTCTCATTTACTATCTAATATTAAGTAGGAGTAGAGAAGCTGTTAAATTTGCAATTCTTTCCAAGAGATTAGATTTCTCAAGTCTCATTTTTACAGACCGAAGTGTATATGATGTAGCACCTCATGTCCTACAGGCTGAACTGTAATCTTCATTGATACTGTATGTAATATTGATATGTATTATTCCTTCACTTTTTAGCTCTCTGCAATATAACTTAACCTCAGTAACTTAATCAACTGCAACTTACCAAAGCTTCCTGCTTGTGCATTTATGCAGAGAGATTGGGGAATGCTTCTCTGTATATGGATACTAAAGCCAAAGTAATGTTAAAGTACAGTACCCTTGAAAGATAATTGCTGCAGAAGCCAGCATGTCTTCTGACACTGAGGAAATTCCTGGTACTGTTAGGAGGCAGCTTATAGAGTTTTTGTACAAATGTGTAAGGCATTAAATCAAGGGCAAATTATTTAAGGATGTTTTCCAAGGTTCCTCCTTCTTGAAGTTTGTGGAGAGGTATAGCATGGGTTGAGCTGGGTGCTGCAGTCTATCCATACTGCTTTTGCTGAGTGTGTTGGAGAAGTGTGCTTTTTCTCCAGGGGCTGCCCTGCATGCTGATGGGCAGGACTGAGCCAAAAAGGTCAGCTGGAAAATATGCACTTTGGGGATGTCTGAAAATAGCTGTGAATTTGGGCTCATTTCTTCCAGTAGTAGTAGCTGGGAAACTCTTGGGGTTGACATGACATTAATCTCACAGCTCTGTATGGGCAGTAATGATGGATTTGAGGCATTTGGACTGTGCATCCCACACCTGGCAGCGGGATGCTCAAATAACATGTAAGGGCGATGCAGTCTTGATGCTGCCTCGCATTCTGACACTAAATAGAAGAAATGAAGAGGATTTCAGGCTAACAGGCTCTTTATTAAGCCTCTTGTCATGATTTGAGGCTATAGTAAAGCAAGAATTGCAATTAAGACTTTGTGTTCTCATCTATTAGTCTAGTAAAACAAGAAGAAAATTGTGCCTTGCTCTGTCAATCTTATTTGTCTGATACAGTCAGCCCCTTGTGATGGCAGTAATTAAGAGTTCACTGAATTCAAAGTATGAACTAGAGGACCCCAAGCTATCACTGCTGTTAGTCGGAGCACTCTCTCAGTGATTTTGGCTCCTGGTTCTCTGCTTCTGGAAGCAAAGTATGTGCTTCACACATAGGAATCATAGAATGGTTTAGGTTGGAAGAGACCTCAAAGATCATCCAGTTCCAACACTGCCATAGGCAGGGATACCTCCCCCTAGATCAGGACACTCAAGGCCTCATCCAGCCTGGCCTTGAACACATCCAGGGAGGGAGCAGCCACAACCTCCCTGGGCAACCTTTTCCAGTGTCTCGCCACCCTCACTGTGAAGAACTTCCTCCTAACATCCTGCTTAAATCTCCCCTCTGCCAGTTTAAACCCATTCCCCCTCGTCCTGTCATTAGAAGACCTTGTGAATAGTCCCTCCCCAGCCCTCCTGTAGGTCCCCTTCAGATATTGGAAGGCCACTGTAAGGTCTCCTGGAAGTCTTCTCTTCTTCAGGCTGAAAAGCCCCAATTCTTTTAGCCTGTCCTCATAGCAAAGGTTCTGCAGCCGTCTGATCATCTTTGTGGCCCTCCTCTGGACCCTCTCCAGCAGTTCCATGTCTTTCCTGTGCTGGGGACTCCAGAACTGCACACAGTACTCCAGGGGGGGTCTGATGAGAGCTGAGTAAAGGGGGATAATNAGGTCCCCTTCAGATATTGGAAGGCCACTGTAAGGTCTCCTGGAAGTCTTCTCTTCTTCAGGCTGAAAAGCCCCAATTCTTTTAGCCTGTCCTCATAGCAAAGGTTCTGCAGCCGTCTGATCATCTTTGTGGCCCTCCTCTGGACCCTCTCCAGCAGTTCCATGTCTTTCCTGTGCTGGGGACTCCAGAACTGCACACAGTACTCCAGGGGGGGTCTGATGAGAGCTGAGTAAAGGGGGATAATCCCCTCCCTTGCCCTGCTGGCCACGCTGCTTTTAATGCAGCCCAGCACACAGTTGCTGTCTGAGCCACGTGTGCACACTGTCAGCTCAAGTTGAACTTCTCATCCACCCAGACCCCCAGGGCCATTTCCTCAGGGCTGCTCTCCAGCCACTCACCATCCAGCCTGGATTTGTGCTTGGAATTGCAGCGACCCAGGTGCAGGACCTTACACTTGGCCTTGTTAAATTTCATGAGGTTGGCCTGGGCACGCCTCTCCAGCCTGTGCAGGTCCCTCTGGATGGATCCCTGCCCTCCAGCAAGTCAACTGTGCCACACAGCTTGGTGTCATCTGCAAACTTGCTGAGGGTGCACTCGATTCCTCTGTCCATGTCACTGACAAAGATGTTAAAGAGCACTGGTCCCAGCACTGACCCCTGAGGGACGCCACTTGTCACTGGTCTGCAGGTGGACATTGTGCCCTTGATCACCACTCTCTGTGTGCAACCATCCAGCCAATTCCTTATCCAGCGAGTTGTCCACCCATCAAGTCCATGTTTTTCCAATCTGGTGACCAGGGTGTCATGTGGGACAGAGTCAAAGGCCTTCCTCGGGTCCAGGTAGATGACATCAGTTGCCCTTCCCTTGTCCACTGCTGCTGTGACTTTATCATAGAAAGCCACCAAATTTGTCAGGCATGATTTGCGCTTGGTGAAGCCATGCTGGTTGGCATCAGGCACCTCTGCTTTCTTCTCCATCTGCCTTAGCAGAGCCTTGAGGAGGATCTGCTCCATGATCTTGCCAGGCACGGAGGTGAGGCTGACTGGTCTGTAGTTCCCAGGGTTGTCCTTTTTTCCCTTCTTGAAGATAGGTGTTATATTTGCCTTTTTCCAGTCAGCAGGAACTTCACCAGTCTGCCGAAGAAGTCATTGAGCACCTAGCCTTATCCATGTCCCCTGTTGCCAGCTCTCCATTTCCCTTCTGAAGGGGTCCCATGTTCTGCCTAAGGAGACACCCTAGCTGCTGGTTGTTGGAGGTTTTTTTATATTTGCTTGTTTAAGCATCAGACTGAAAAATTGGTTGTTTCAGTAATCACCACTTTGGGTGAGCCACACTTAAATTGCTTTTACTCACTAATTTTTCAGACCTTGGTTTTTACTCATATGAAAGAAAGGGGAGGGGGGATTATTTTTACAAGGTAATGCCTGTACAGCATTTGAACACGCAGATCTCATTTTTGTATTGTATGTGTCTTTTTTTTCCCTCTAAAAATAAGGCAGTAGCAATCATACGGACACCACTCAAGTAGATCTTTGTTGCTCTACCAACCTGTAGCAGTAGTTGTATACCCTGTTGTGGATGGGGTCTTAAATCTGAATCATCTGTACATTTGTGGGGCAAAGGCAAATTGTGGGGAGCAGAATGAAAACAAAATTGTATTTCCTTCACACTGAGACTATTGTGTGGTTGCGTTAGAGGGGGTGAGTGCTTTTCTGCTCTAGTTTTTCCAGCATACTCTTAGGGTAGATGTTTCTGTCCATTCGTAACCTTGGGAGAAAAGTGAAACCTGATCTCTTGTAAATTGATGGCAAAATTCCTAAGCTGTAAAGAAGTCAAACTTCTAGTTAAAAAAGATCTGATTCAGGGGATCAGAAAGGAGCTATAATTGCAACTGTTGTTTTATCTCCCTTCTCACAATTTCACACATTCTGTTGTGCTAGAAAATGCTGAGGAGTGTAATTCTGATGCTGATCAGACTACTCTTCCACCCCCCCCACCCCCACCTACACACACACCCCAGCAGTGATGTTATAACTGTAGCCAAACCAAAGAGAGTTGGCAAACATAGAGTGCACTGAAGTTTATATGTGTTTCTGGTGCCTGGAAAATCCAGGAAAGTGTATTCTTTTCACTCTTGAATTACATGTGAACAGTATTTGGAGTATGGTTCCAGCACAGGACAAAGCATTACATCCAACCTTTAGAGGAACAGTAAAAAAATGAAAATATTCTCACAATCAATTTTCCCGACTGCACTGCAAATTAGAAGACCTCTGTAATTATGAAGTAGATGCTCTAATATATCTCTTTTTCTCTTCTCCCTGTAAAAGTGGGACATGTCTTAGATCATTTCAGACAAGCATCTGGGGATTAGTAAGAGGAAGTGAATATTAATTCAATTAGAGGACAGAAGATGCACCTGCAAGCTGGCGTGGGGAATTAATGTCAGGAGATGAAGTAACAAAGACATCTCTAGCTGGGAGAGGACAGTTTCATCTATTAAAGTCAGGCTTGGGTTTTGCCTTGCATACATTTTACTTAGGAAATGACAGTTGAAGGACTTGCATTTACACAGCAACATAGTGAATGTCATATTTTAGGAACTAAGCCTTGGTGTCAGTAGATGGATGGTGAGCTGGAGAGCAAATGCACAGTGGTAACTTTCAGTTAATTTTGATATGTTAAATATTCATCAATAAGGTCATCTGAAGGAGAAAAGAAGTGTTTCATTGAACTGGTAAGGAGAAGCTGAAATTGTTGGTACTTCTCCAAAGCACAAAGTCTTACTTAATGTAAATTCAATGATGGTTCCTGTGGTGAAGGTAAGATGCAATATTCTATACTTCCACAAGTGCTGCTTTATTTCTGTAAGAGATTGGTGTGCCAGTGACATCACCCTATAAAGTAATAGCGAAGAACGATTATTTTGAGTAGTTAGTGTAGACAGAGCAGAGGCTTTTCCTTTCTTTTTTTTCCATAGCTTTGGACGTATAAAAGTTTGTATATGGACTTTGTTACAGTTAAATGCCACATTTCTACAGCCTGAAAACTAATCCTTCCACTCTGCACTTTCCAGACATGGGCACTCTTGTCACTGAGTGAGTCCTGTATCTGTAGACTTCTCTCACTCCCTTTGCACAGACTCCCATTTGTGCATGGTTTTCTATTCACCTGTGTCTCCACCTGAAGAATGTAGGTGTTCTGCTCAGCTCTTTGCCCTATGCATGGGTGTGAGTCTGCAAAGACAGTTTTGTCTTTTTTTTGCGTAATTCCTATCCTACTTAGGGCTTAGCCTCTGGCAAGGACTCGGGGGCTTCTAGATAGAACTAGAAACAAGTGGAATGTGAATGTATTAATAGGTAGTTCTGTATCTTTGGAGGTAAATTTTACACCGTAGGAAGCTTTGCATTGACAGCATGATGGTGGAGCATTGTACACAGAGCTGAGTGGTGTGCAGTAATAAGACAAGGAGCAATGAGTATAAACTTGAGTGAGGCTGCCCAGAAAGGTTGTGGAGTCTCCTTCTCCAGAGACTTGCAAAACCTGCTTGGATGCATTCCTGTGTGGACTGCCCTAGGTGATTCTGCCTTGTCAGGGGAGTTGAACTGGATCTTCCAACCTCTAACATTCTGTGATTCTGTGAATTATGCCCAGCTCGTGAACAACCCCACGGGGCTCAGTTACGCCTCACGCAGGGTGGTGTCTAGCTGCAGGCATAGGAGTCATTACACTGCTTTCTCTGAAGCTGTTTTTGTCTTCTCTTCTTGTAACCTTGAGTTAATAAACAGTTTGCTGAATTTGCATCTGTGTGCAGGAGGGTAAGGTTTTCTCCTTGCCAAGACCTACTTCTCTGTTCATGCTGTTCCTCTTCATTTCCTCCAGCCCAGAAATCTCCGCAGCCTGGTGTCTCCTGCTCTGACTAAGTCTCCCTCTCTCATTCCTACCCTTTATCTTACAAAACAAGAATGTTTTTACATGAGCTACAGTGCAGGTTTATGGTCATCACTTTATGAGAAAGTGGTGGAGCCAGACAGTAAGAGAACAAGAGTGGACAGCAAAGCAGATAGAGGAGAGATTTGTACCTCTGCAGGTTACACTGTCACTTATTTGTTTACTTTTAATTGAATGGTGCAGAACTGAAGAGATTTTTGCCTATCTGCTGGTAAAGAGAGATCAGCATCTTCTTCTGAATTGATAAAAAGGACTATTGCCTTTAATGGGAATGTAGGGGGAAAAAAAGAGCTTTTGTGTCAAGAAAGTAGTGACAGGCCACCTCTGGTGTTTATTAAAAACGGAAGGAGCTAGAAAACAGGCAGCAGAAGATCTGTGGTTTCACCTCCAACAACCTCTAATGAAGTTGTGGGTCACTGAAATGTAAATGCATGTGAGGGCATTACTTTCAAAAGGAGTGTAACAGATCTGTGCACCCTGCATACAATCCCCGAATTACAGAGCTCCTGATAGGCAGTAGCAGAATTGGTGAGTTTTCAAGCATCGCCTTGGTGCCTTGCACAGAGTACCATGTCCTGGTCCTCTTTGACAGGCCCACTTTAATTTTCACTTGGACTGTTAAGTGAGTCACTGTATAAATTATTGATGCTGAAGGAAGAAAACTGCCTTTGTACCCAAGTGTAAATGATCTCGAAACAAAATACATGGGATAAAAGAATTATTTCTTAGAGAGGTTTAATGAATAATTGATTTCTGCTTCTTATGACATTATCAGTGTAATTAAATCGGTGGCAAAAGAAGTTAAGACAGAAGGTATCATCTGCTAAGACACCAAATCTCTCCATCTGACTATTGGCACAGTACTGCCATCTGCTACTAAAGGCTGTCCTGCAGTTGTGCAGGTTCAAGCATCTGTCTTGTTGCTATCAAGTCAGTCTTTTCTAAATACCAACACGTTAAAAATCCATATATTCAATTACTTATCTGCATCCAAAAATAGCCTAAATAATCTTGCTTGCTTCCTTCCTTACCAGACTTGTACCTGGAAGCTGTTCGCTGAAGTTATTTGTTGTGCCAATAGACTTTGTGCAGTGTGTCTGGCTACTGGCATGTGCTTTACAGTGGACTAGTAGTCACTAACTTGGCTCTATAAGCCCCAGGAGATGGTCGTTGTTGTGATTCCCTTTGCTTCAGCTGTAAAACTGGAGAGGCATGAGGAATAAGAATAGGGGATAGGAGAGTAGTCTGGCTGCAACTGGGCTTGACCAGCATGTTTATCTTTAGAAAATGCTTATATGCACTGAGAAATGGAACATGGAGGTTAACTTTGCAGGCCAAGCAAAGATGTAAGTAAAGGAAGACCTCAGCCTGTAGCTGCAGCCTTAAATAAATCATTAATTTAGAAATTAGAGTTACAAATCTATTACAATTAACAGCTACTGTTGCTTTTTCTGCAGAATTAATTCTTAGGAGCAGCTTGTGGCTTCCCTCTAAGTAACATCCCCTGAACGCCCCAAGGGTCTTCTGGAATAACATGCTGCCTTGCGTGCCCCTGCTGTTGCACACATAAGCATCAGCCTCAGACCTCTCATACAGTGAAGTGCTACAGTATGTTTCGCTGCAAAGCTACAAGTCCCCATGGAATAGGAAATCTAAATACCTTACTGCTTGGTAGGTCAGCGTGTAGGTGATGAAATGGTTCAATGTTTCTTGAAAGTCAGGAGAAGTCTTCTAGTTAGCTCTTGCAAATATTGGATAAGCCACTTGTATCATGCATAAGAGGAGTCTCATCCAGTGGGTACTACGGTCAGCAGTTAAACTCATCCAATCGTTAGTTTGCCCTGGGTTCAATTGCACAGACTATGCGCTACAGGAAATGCTCAGCTGATGTTGCTAGCAGCTCTGATTGTGCTATAAATAACACAGTGAGCAACTGTTCTTGGAGAACTAACGTTTGTTCAGTGATACTTATCTATGTGTACTGTAGTCTGTATCTCAAAGTGTGGGAACACGAATGCTTTTATTGAATCACCATAATGATAATACAGTAATCATCATCATTCCAAAGTCATAGCAGTAGTGGCCTGGTGGCTCTGGCATCCTGCCGTGCTGCAGCTATGTTCAGCCAGTGCTGCTGTCTGACTTAGTTTGCACAATGACAATCAACATTTTAATACTGGTTTGCCATAGTATTTTTTGTCATCAAATCGTCATGTCTCTGATTCCACACTTGTAAAATGACTCATGCCTGTTTATCTGTTTCGCAGGAGCATACTGGTGGCATAATTATTGTCTGCATAGTGAGCCAGTTGTAGAAAGTAAGAAGTACAATTACTGATTACAAGTGAAAGTGTGCATCTATCAAAACCACACAGCTGCCATGGGATGTATCTTTCTTAAATTCCTCACTTAATTGAAGGGAAGCCAAGTATTTGCTCCTAACTATAATTAATTCAAATCAAGATGTACCCATTTGATTTTCTGACATAAAGCATTGTCTCTGTAGCATCCACCAACATATGCTAAGTCTGAAATGTTCATTTAAATGACATGAAGGAGAGCCAATGTTTGTGTGAAGGTCTTAATAGATCAAGGGCAAACTGCCTTCCCATGCACAAATAGGAGCACACATTTGTATGCACTCCAAGAGCGGCGAAATGTATAGAGGTGTTCTCTGTTCTGCCATTAGATTTTGTACCAGTCTTGGAAAGTGATGTTTTTGTATCCCAGTGCTTTATTGTGCATTAAAAAAAATCTGTATTAGCAAACATGAATTTTGATTCCACAATATATATTTACCTGAGTGAGCATGGCTGGCTTTCTGTACTCCAGCTGCTGAGGTTTGAGCTGAAGCAAGTAGCTCTCAATGGCGAGAATAATTGTTTCAGCTCGGAATTAAGTGACTAATCATTAGGAATTCAATTGGCATGAAGTGCACAACATTAATCATGATACAGTAATGTGTCATCAATGCAGATGTAGTGTGTACTCTTACTGATATTTGCTAATTAGTATATGTGGTTTTCATTGGGAAGGGTTAATGTGTGCTCTGTTGCTAAGCAGGATATGGCAGTGTCAGACCCCAAGAACCAAGAGGTTTTAGAGACTGCTTTGCTGTTGAGAGCACACATCAGTGAGGGCTGAAGCCCTTAGAAAAGACATTTTCTTCTTTTTTCTGAAATCTAATACTAAAGTGATCACTAATGGTGCAGCTTAAACAAAGTTATATAAATACTCTGAATGTCCCTTGTGCTATGACGAGAGAGGCCTCACTTACACCAGGAGTACAGCTCCTCTGTGTGAAGCTGGGAAATCTCAAGCAGGGAACAAAGACAATTATGCTAGAAGCAGATCTGGCCCACTGTGGAGGGGAGGATGTCAGCACCTGCTTGGCAACTTGACCCCTCAGGCATAGACAGGCTGTAATGTGCATCCCGGCAGACTGAGCTGGACCTCTGCATTACGGTGCAGATATTAGAGAGACAGAGTCCTGCACCTGGGCCTGACTTTACATGTTCTTCCTATTGTCCATCTTACCCCTAAATGTTTTTGATCTCTGTTCTGAAGCTGTTGAAGTTATAATAATATGGCATAATGAATGATGATGAATATTAAACTGAAAAGCACCTGGCTTATTCTGAATAACTTCAGATCATAGAATATTAGAATGGTCTGGGTCGGAAGGGGCCTCTGAAGATCATGTAGTCCAAACCTCTCTGCAGTCAGCAGAGGCATCCTCAACTGGATCAGATTACCCAGAGTCCTGTCAAGCCTCACCTTGAATATCTCTGGGGATGGGGTCCCAACCACCTCCCTAGGCAACTTGTTCCACTCTTCCACCACCCTCATAGTAAAGAACCTGTTCCTAACATCCAATCTAAATCTGCTCTTCTCTAATCGCATTGCTCCTCATCCTATCACCGCAGGCCTTTGTAAACAGTCTCTCTCCATGCTTCTCATAGGTCCCCTTCAGCTACTGAAAGGCCACTATTAGGTCTCCACAGAGCCTCCTTCAGGCTGAACAACCCCAGCTCCCTCGGCCTGTCCTCGCATCAGAAGTGCTTCAACCTCCTTATCATTTTCATGGCCCTCCTCTGGACCCTCTCCATGAGGTCCATGTCGTTTTTATATTGAGGGCTCCAGACCTGGATGCAGTACTCCAGGTGATGTCTCATCAGAGCACAGTGCCAGAATCACCTCTCTGGATCTGCTAGCAACGCATCTTTTGACGCAGCCCAGGATAAAATGTTTCTATTTCCTGCTTGCTATCCAACAGTTACTGCATGTCTCTGAAACCGAATTATTCATTGTATTCATTTGCTTTGCGGCAATGCTGACTCCCATGTTGAGAATTAAAAGCAGTGTCCTATGTTTAACGCCTGAAGGCACAAATGTTACCTGTTCAAATATAATTTTTCAATTATCCTTTGAGTTGTCTGCCTTCCAGCTCTTCCTAGACTCAGTAAAATAGCCTTCTGACTAACTATCAAAAAACCACCAGTGCATCTATTCTTTTTGGTTCATTTCCTTAAACTGTAATCAAGCACTATCTGTGTAATAAAAATGAAAAAGAAATGTCGGTCTGAAGCAGCATTCTTCACTTCTGTTATTGAAAAAGATGCAGTAATGTTCCTTTATCAAATATATCCATTTAACAAATCATTCTGTTTCCTTCCGTCTTCAGAGAGACATTCTTTCCTAATCACAAAGGGCAGGCTTGATTTGTTTCTTACACTGTAATTTCATGAAACCTAGGAACAGGTAATTGTAAATAGCCTGTTGACCTCTCTTTTGTTTATAAGCATAGCTGGAAGATTACAAGCCCTGACTGTATCTGGTCTAAGTTGTGATTTACATTGAAGCAGCACAGTATAGGCTATTAGTGGAAATTATATTTAGGGTCTGTTTGAAAACTTGTGTGCTGTTGGAGTGTATTTCCAGCTTGGTTTTGGCAATTAGAAAAGGGAGTGATTCATTGAAGTTTCTGGTTGTTAAGTCTCAGGGATGGGCTTTCAAGCTCTTTAAAAGTGCTTCCTTTTCTACGTCTATTCAGAGTAAATGAAACAGAGGGAACATTTCAGCTGCTCGACTTGGAGGCTTATTATTTTTAACTTTTGTTGTAGAGATTTTATGAGGTTCCTTGAGTCAGCAAAAGGATGCAGACCGGGTGTCTTAGTCTGCCAAATCCAAACTCTTTGCTCACTTTCTGCTGGTGTAAAGGTTACACTAGGTTCAAGGCGGTGGAGGATTGGCCTGAAACAGCTGTGGCTGTGTGCTGTCATGCAGGTCCTGGCAAGGCAGCAGCAATATCTAGTTGTATATCAGAGTAATGTTTGCTTTTGGGCAGATTTAAGCCACATCTTCCTGGGTGGGATCTATTCAGCTGCAGGAAATGGCACTTCATGGTCTAGCTCTCTGAATTATGAAGAGAAATGCTGACCACCCAGCTTCCCCAGCAGGAAAACAGGAGCTTCCCAGTGCTCCATCCAGATGCTGAGTGAGCTGATGCTCAGGTGCTGCTGGTGTAATGCACCAAAGGGAGAAGAACAGGCCAAAGGCACCAGAGGATCTCTTTCAATGGCAGCTAAATGCCATTAAAAAGCTGTGTACAGTGTCCAAGTCATATATGCCTCAGGAAGAGGGAAAAATATGTTGATTTTAAGAAATGTAATTAGAAAAAGTAGTGTGGTGGTATTCCCAAAAGACTGACATAGCACAGATTTCTGAGATTTCCCAAGTGTCTAGATGTAGACTGTACAAGTGCTAGGATTTCCAAGCTGTTGTTCAGTCTTGAAGCATCACGTGTAGTTACTTCAATATATCTGTTTAAAAAAAAAAATCACAATAAAAAAGAGAAGAGTTGTGGGAAAAATAAAATTAGGGGGAAATGAATAGATATTTTTGATCACTGGCTTCTGACAAAATAGAAAATCCGTGATTATTTAGTGGCAAAGGAAATAAAGCTGTGGCAGGAAAAAAAAAATCTTCATGCTATGTCTTTTAGAACAGAGCTAATATCAATAATTCTTGCTTTGTGCACTAAGATTTAATGTGTAGACAGGCACTCTGTGCATAGCAAGATGTCCATGGATTCATCGGTGAGAACTAATAAATGCCTGTCATATGAAGAATACATTACAGAGAAAACCAAGTTAAGTCAATCATTCAGTTACCATTAGTAATTTTTCATTAATATTTTTAACTGTGGTATTATCCACTATGCATATAGGTAGGACAGGAGGGGATAATGCCTGTTATGTGCTTTATCCTGAAAACAAAGGTTTCTTCCAACATGTGTGGTGGTGGTGGTAATGGGGATAAATGTTTCAGCTGTGATCTCACCAGTGTCCTGGTTTTGGTTTGTGGCTTTTTTTGTTTCTTTGCCTGTGGGGTTTATGTTTGTTTGTTGTGGGTTTGTTGTTTTGTGTTGTTTCATTTAAGACTAGAGGAACCACACAGATTGGAGGGGAAATAATTTTGTCTCATGGCTTGGTGTTAACCAGCACTGACCATTTACATTAATGGGAATTGAATAGTAGTAACTGTTCTGGAAATGGAATATCCAAGAGCATGTTTACTTCTGAGTAGTAAAAATAGCACCTTAGAAATTAATTTCCACAGTACCAAAAAAGTTATTCCAATCCAGTGTGTCCTGTTTTGGTATATGCATTTGCTGCTGCAATCCTTTGAAGCGCAACCAAACTGGAACCAGTGGGGATAGTGGTAGGATAGCAGCAGGGAACTGGCTGTGATCCTGCAGAATCCACTCTGGACTCCCTGTTGCCCCTCAGCAAGACTCCATCTCCTGACAGGTTGCTCTCTTCAGGGCTGGATGAAGCTGGCTTCTTGATGGTCTGTCAGTGTGAAAGACAAGAGTAAATACATTTGATTTCATGCTCATAATTTTTTTCCCTGGATAATGTACCTGGGTGAGCTTACACTTCTTCATTTTAATGTCTTATTTTTCATCACTTTCTGTTGTAAACTCCCAGATTCTGAATTACATATCCTGAAATAGTGACATGGTTTGGCATACATATGAAGATGTATCCCTCCCAAGATGCTGAGCAGTTAACAGATAGTGTAAGACATACACACTTGGTTTGTGTAATATAAAGGCTTGTCAGCATGGATTTATGATTACTCTCAACTTTGCGTCATCCTTGATGTACATCAGTACTGTTCCACTTGTAAATCTACTGTCTAGTAAACATGGAGGGTCCAAGGGGAGGAGAAAGAAATTAAAACAAAATTTTAGAAACTCATACAAATTCCTTTACATGTTTTTTTTCCTCAACTGTAACAAGTTTGAAAATAAAGTTTGTTGGTTCACTGTCTCTGAAAGCTGAAAAGGGGATATTGTCATTCTCTTTGGCAAAATGAGACATTGCCTTTTAAAGCATCAAAAGCTTCACTCTCTACTTTTGATGAGTTGTGAAATATCATATCCAAAACGTGCAATAGTCTTGGAACTAAAATTTGCACATATTCAAACTCAAGCTAATATTATCTAGTGGAAAATTAATTCACATTGTAGGAAGAAATATGTACTTTTTTGTGGGGTTTTTTCTGTTTGTTTGTTTGTTTTTTTGGTGGAGCAAATTACCCTTATTAATAATATCTATGAAAAATTACACAAATTGTCTTATTATATGTGTTCCAAAAATACTTTGGACATGGATTTTTATTTTCTAAAGGATGCTGAGCTGTTAGATGTGGATTTAACCACAAATCAGATATAATACAGCTTCCACTGCAGTTCTCTGGGGGCAGTCATCTGGGCAAAAAGAGCAGCATCCAGCCATCAGTTCACTGGAACATCTTCTCTGACTGCCAAGTAATGCTGGGCCATGAGAATCAGGATATGTGTCCATGATGAGTGGAACTGCAACTGTGACATTTGTTTCTATGTACCACTGAATGACTCCTGAATTTTAACACTATCTCATGCGGAAAGAACTTCTGTCTTTACTGCTTGGTTTTTGAGCAAGGTTGATGAAGGTGACCTAGAGAGTCCCAGTCAACTACTGGGATACTGTCTGAGCACTGAGGCCCTGTGGTGCAGAGCAGCGATTAGGGCATTACTGTAAATCTTTGGTAGAAGTAAATTTAAGGGATGCTATCAGGCTGTAGAAAATTTGCATGCCAGATGAATCTCAGGAGAAGTGATTTGGGCACATAAATATTCCACCTTTCTGGGCTGTGTCTGTATGCTTATTACCTAGCACCAATAGCTTCTTTAACGAGCAGAAATACTTCACTGTTTCACATTCACCAGGGCTTAATTTTTGTAAGTGAACTGCTGATTCAGTTCTACCTCATCACATAACTCATTTTGGCAATAATTCAAGGCTAAAAATGTGAGCTGTAAGTGCTTGCTATTTGTCAAACAAATAATTACATGAACAGTGCATCATTCCATTGAACTGTGTTTAAATTCTTCTAATTGGGCTTTATAAAGTAACATCTCCTGGGTTTGCTTTTGTTGTTCGGCAGCTCCCAGTGTGTTGTAGGCAACCTGGGACTCATCAGCAATTTCTGGCAGCCCCGCTGCAATTGCTCTTTGTCATAGTGTTTTCTCCTGGCCTCTGCTGGTTTTGAAGGGTCAGGGTTGGTGAAGAAATGCTAATGTGTTTTTGTTGCTACTGAGCTTATTGATCCTTTAGCTAGATTGAATCATTTGGCTGGGTCTTAATCTGCTTTCTGTGTCCTTTCTCTCACTCAGCAGCCACTCAATACCAAGTGCTTTGCTGGATTATTGTTAGCACTAGGTCCCCTGTAGATCGTATTCGTACATCATCTATATATCATCTGTACTTCTTCAAATCTTAAAGAGAGAGACATAAGAATTTACACTAGAGTTGAGAGTTCTACTTTAAGGCTTAGATGGATTGCTTGTCCTCAAAGAGCACTTCAGCATCTGTACACCTTAAATCTGAAAACCGTCATAAAGCTTTATTCAGCCCCATTTTTGGTGGTGCCGGTGTTACTCAGTGTACTCATGTAGTCAAACCTGCCCTCCTCTTGACTCTGATGAAGTAAGTGAGCCATTGAATTAGCTGTTGTTTGAAAGGGATTGTCAAGCTTGGAGGTGGCAAGAAGAGCCTGTGCTTCCCTCATGTGCTCCTTCCTGAAACTGTGGTGCCAGTATGGAGATGGAGGAGTGTTTTCTAGGACTGCTGTAAACAGCACTCCACACTGACAGCACCGTGGAGAATTTGAAAGCATAACTCTGGCATAAAGTAGTTGCTATATAAAAATGTTAAATACATGTTAAGTAAACATTAAATACATATGCTGTTAGCTGACACCAGGAAGGCCTTCTTGACCTTCGAAGCTCCCATTGGGCTCTGAAAATTGAACAAATCTTTGTCTTTTCTTTTTCTCCCACTTCCTCGTTGTGTTGTGAGAAAGAAATGTTCATCAGGCCAAATAACATAAGCACTGTGGTTTCCAGTTTGGCCTCTTTCTGGCCCCGCTGCCAGGGTCTGAGAGGATGAATGCAATAACACTGCTCAACTTGCCTTTGGTGTGGCTGTAATTGTCTGAGTCTGAAATTGTTTGATGTTGGAAAAGGAGAAATAGGATGTAAGCTGGGTTTGTTTTATCAAGATTGATTCTGGATCAAAGCAGTAAAATCCTGTAGAAAATTGGGCAGTGGGGCTTGGACTTCATTTTCACTCCCTTACCATTGTGTATAAATAAGCAGGTACAAGGAGCAGTGTGGTCCTGGTTTTACATTAGTGCTTTTAAGAGCTAAGGAATGTTTCAGAAGAGGGAAATTCTTCTTGGCCTTTCCTTCTGTAAATGCCTTAAAGTGGTTTCATGGTTTGGGTGGATATTCAGTGGCCACTATTAAAAAGTTGAACTTTTACTACCAATTTAAGACTAAACCTGCAGCAATGCAAGGCTTCCCTGAATCTGGAATAAGTAATGCTTCTGTCAGTTGAGATGCTGTGATCTGATAAACAATGATCTCAGTAAATAGCCATGTGAATTTATATTTAAGCTCCGGTGGAAAACATGCCCTTCATAGACAATTCTCTTATCTTTTATTAAAAGTCTTGAAAAATACTAGCAGAATGCAATTTCTCTTGCTCATTTATTTTTCTGTGGTATTGCAGACACTGTAGTGAACCCAAAATTTAAGTCTTAAAAATTGCATTATGCTGTCAACCCCTGTCACAAGAGTAGAATAGTTGTTTTATCATTGTAGCTGCTATTGTAAGCAATGACTTCTAAGCTGCAACCCTAAATCTGAGCAGTGTGCAGTGAGCCATCCATCTTAAGTCAGTTTAAAATGGGACAGAGATGAGATGACTGGCTGTTAGCATGAGACTAGAAACAAATTAATAAAACCTAAAAAAAGAAGTCCATTATGGCTACTGCAGTTATAAATAAGCTTTATAGTTATGTTTCACCACCAAATGTCAAGGAACTTGTGGTACTGCAGTGTAATAACTTTCAGTCTTGTTCTCTCACATCGTAGAAATGGAATTGGGTTTTCCAGGTGTTGCTTCTCCTGTCCGCTTCTTGAACTCTCTTTTGACTCTTTTTTGGTGATTGCTTGTGAGATACCTGGGAATGATAAAATCGTAGAATTGTTTCACGTGGAAAAGACTTCTAAGATCATCAAGTCCAACCTCTGACCTAACACCACCATGGCGATTTAACCACTACCCAGAGTGCCATGGCTACACATTTGTTAAACACTACTGTTATTTAAGGAGCCTGGGCTCTTATTAACAGGTTAGGAGCACTGGTGTTGTGCTGTAGGCTGATTAGGTGCATGCACTAAATCATTGTGATCCTGGGATGTATTAAGAAGACTGTGTCCAGCAGATCAAGAGAGGTTCTCCTCCCTCTCTATTCTGCCCTGGTGACACCCCATCTTGAGTACTGTGTTCAGTTTTGGGCTCCCCAGTTTAGGAGAGACAGGGATCTGCTGGAGAAGGTCCAGCAGAGGGCTATGAGGATGATTAGGGGACTGGAGCACTGCCTTATGAGGAGAGGCTGAGGGACCTGGGGCTGCTTAGTCTGAAGACTGAAAGGGATTTAATAAATGTTTGTAAGTATCTGAGGGCTGGGTGTCAGGAGGGGGACAGGCTCTTCTCACTCCCTGTGATAGGACAAGGAGCAATGGGTGTAAGTTGCAGCACAGGAGGAACTGTTGCAACATAAGGTGGAACTTCTTTACTGTAAGGGTCATAGACCACTGGCACAGACTCTCCAGGGAGACTGTGGAGTCTCCCTCTCTTGAGACTTTAATGGATGTGTTCCTCTGTGGCCTGAGCTAGATTAAGGCCCTGCTCTGGCAAGGGGGTTGGACTTGATGATCTCTTTGGGTCCCTTCCAACCCCTGACATTCTGTAATCCTGTGATCATGGTATGAGAGAGGCTCAAGTGGAAAACAACACCAAAACTCCTGCTATTGTTGAGCAGTACAGAGCCCATTTTAATCTATGCTTCAATACATGAAAGGGCTTGACTCATCACCAGGGTGCTGTTCACCTGTGAAGCTCTTCATACTTTATGGACTGAGGCTTTCAGTCAGTGTTTTAAGGACTTTTATTGCACCCCCTCACAGTAATTTGTGGGATATGCTGCCTTCTGCATTCCCCTGTCTTCATGCAGTGCTGGTTGCTGCGACCTTCATTCAGCAGCATTCTTAGGCAAGTGCTGAGCTTCAAGAGTGGATTTGAATAAATTGCTAAATTGAGGCTTGTATGAGGAGTGCTGTATTACTAAATCTCTGTTCTTTTTACATAAGATATTAGTTGCAGTTGCTGTCTGCCAACCTGACTGTGTGGGTGAATACTGAGGAGGCAGTGATTAGGGTAGCTGAACTGGGCGGTTGTTCTTGCTTTGGTTTTTTCATTATTCATAAACTCAGAATCAGTGTCTCTGTAGTTAATACTTCTTTATACTTCTGTATAGCCTTCAATCAGATGAACCTGTAGTCCTGTGTGAACATCAATGAGTTAGCATCCTCTCACCTTGCTTTGGGGCACTTTTAATCCTGGTGCAGTATCTTGCCCAGCATGCTGCAGTTGAGCTCTGTGTTGGCTTTGCAGCACTCAGCTTTTATTTTTCAAACTCATTACTTCAGTGGACTAAAAGCAGCCATCTAACCTTAAAGTCAAACTCATGATCTAGAATATAATTTAAATTTACTTCTTCCTATTTTATGGGCCTATTTAGTAACCAAATCCCAAGGAATATATATTTGTCTTTTACAAACCTAAGATTCAAAGAGGGAAATATAGCAGAAAAAGTGATTAACTCTGAAGTTTTAAATAATTGCAAAACCAAAAAAAAGGAAATTTGAGTTAAATCTTTAATGTCCATCCTGTCTCTTTCTATCACTCCAATGTCTAAATGACATCAATTCAAATCCTTGTCAGGCTTTGTGGCCCAGCAAAGGCTGTCAGAGGTGATTGATTAGAAGAGATACTAATTTTGTTTTGTAGGATGCTGTTTGAGACTGGTATAGACTCTGCTCTTTACTATCACCACTTCTTCCTAGTCCATTTGGCAGAAGGGATTTCAGGAGTGCTTGCTAATCAGCTGCAAGCGCATTGTTAGCTGGGGTTTAGGTTAACTTGATGATGAAGGTAGGAGGGAAATGTTTTCTCAGCTTGTCTGGAATGACTTAGAAAGACCATCACACCAGGCTTGCCAGAGCTTCTGGTTGGTGCAACTGAAGAGTTGTGTTTGCTGTTTCCATGCTTTGGAAGTAAACCCTATGTATAATACATTTACCAACAAAACTTGTTTTTCAGGGTTAGATTAACAACACTGGCAGAAGAAAAGTTACTAGTGGATTTCTCTTACCTGATAGTTTGGTGGACGGAGCTAAGATCTCTCAGTATGAAAGTCATAGCATGCAGTCTGTGACTTGGGACACTATTTTTTTGAGACAATGCCCCATAAATCTTTTTTCCACTACAATGAATGTTAATTACTTGTACAAAATAATACTGAACACAAAGATTGAGCAGATTGTGACCATATTGCCTGATAACTAAGCAAGAGTTAGTGAGTGAGTAAGAGTGAGTGAGTGAGAGAATGACAGTAGCATGGATTGTCCCACCTACTGCCCTTTGGATTGAAATGGCAATCTTAATTTTCCTGACTGCACTGATACGTGGCTAAAATTGTTCTAATTTTGTGTTGGAAAAAAATAGTTTGGCTTGCTTGAACACTTCACACTTTGCATTGGATTATAATTTCCATGCTTCTGCAGATGTGTTTAAACAGTTCTGAGTATTTGTTATTAAAGTAGCAAAGGGCGTTTTGGTCTAGGAGTTTGAAATTAACAAAGTATTGCTTAGGAGAGAATGAACAAATGAGGCCAGCTGAGTATCCTTTATTTCATGGAAACCTTCATTCTGGATTTGCCTCTGGTCTCCTGATTTAATCAGTATCCCAGCAGCCTTTCTAATGAAGTTATGTCTTATCTAATAAGCCTTCTAGGCTTATTAAGCAATGCCTAAGTTATAAGATAGGATTTGCAGCTAAGAAAGAGAAATCTCTAACCATTAGAAATCTGACAGAGTAAGTTTCTGTAGCCTCGCAGAAGCCTCACAGTCGGCAGGATTTGAAGTGGTCACAGCTTTAAACACCAAAAATTGTAGTTTTCAAAGAAATGAGTTTAGTCATTGCTTAGAGAGGAGCTACAGTCACAGCTTTGGCTGTATGAAGGTTTAATTTTCAGCTTACAAGTTAGAGGACTTTGACTTCTCCTCATGTCTGATTTTCTTCATCAGCCTTTGCCCAGAGCCCTTTAGTGGAATTGTTTAAACACTACTCTAATATGAACCTACACATGCCTTCATCATTGTTTCTGATGTCACCTTAATTGAAATCTACCCTCATTGGCCTGATCTTGATTGCATTCAGTTCACAAGGTGATGTGTTGCATGATTAATTAAATGCCTGACACATGCTAGGCCTTTTCAAAATTGACAAAATAGACTTGGTGAAAATGTCAGTAATCTTCCCCAGAAATGCCAGTCATTTCCTTAGCTTCTGAACAGCCGTTGTGTTGATTTTGGTTGGTTTTTGTTTTTTTTTTTACTTTCTTCCTGCTCATCTTTAATAATATAAAAAAGTTGTAGCAGTAGCTAGAGGTAAGTCTGCCATTTCTGCCTGTGAAATGGCAGCATTGCAGGATCTTTCTTTTCTGCTTCTTGCTCCTTCTTCCTCTGCTTCTCTTTCAGTGCAGCTGAGAACTTGATGTTCCTTGGTCAGCAAAGAAATGAAGCAATGTGGTTTCCAAGGTCAAAATCTCGCTTGTAGTGAAATGTGCTTGCAGAAGTTTGCTGAGTGGCTCAGCTCTGTCTTGGGAGCACTGTATTTACCAGAGAGAGTCAACTGTTGTGGTGGTTTCAGCAGGGTAGATGTGTATAGCAAACACCAGTTTGCTATACCCTAAGCAATTTTTTTTTTTGTGAGAAAGGAAAATACACTTAGCAGCATAATAGCTGTTTGCAACCTATGCAGGGTTCTGAAAGAAACAGCAGTAACATTTGGTGACAAACAGTGCTGTAAAATACCCTGTTCACCAGAGCCCACCTTTCAAATCATCAGCTCGGCATAAATCTGTTACTAAGAAAAACATGCAGGTGGAATAAAATGGCTATTAATAAAAGTTCCAAAGGTACTGCATAGATTTTTGCAGCAAAAGCAGACAGTGCCTGGAGGGATGTAATTCTTCCTTTTGTACATATGCTTTGCTTCTCCTTAAAAAACACTTTGCTTATACTCTAATGGAAACAACTACTCCTGCCTTTGTGAGAACTTCATAGGCTTCCTAAAGTCAGTGGAAGCAAACATGGAAGAGCAGAACCAGATCTGCTGTGCTTCCTGTTTCTGCAGCAACTGGACTAGTATGTATTTGTGCAGAAGTAAGTATTAAAGACACAAATTCTTCCAGAAATTGGAGAATAAATACAGAGGGTGCTGTTGTACCTATAATACATGTTGGTGACACGTGCAGAGTTTAATGTTGTATTTTCTGTCATCAGTACATGGCAACTTAGAAGTTTAAGGAAGTGGAAACCTTTGACTATGAAGCATAGGTCTTGTTAGCTGCTTTGGCATCCTTTACAATGCGATGTGTTTTCCTGGTGTTTTAGGCTGGGACAGGAGGGAAAAAAAGCTGCTGTCTAGGAAAAGATCCATAAATATGTTTTCAGGCTGAGTTTGTATGAAGGGTGGCAATGTTTTTGGTTACTACTCTGGGCATGGTTTTGGAGTTGGCAGATTATGTGGAAGGGATGTTGGAACTCAAGGTTGCCTCCTCAGACTTTGACTGAAGGCTGTGAGGCTGCTCCTGGTTGGACACAGAGTAAGTTTGTGTTATTGATTTGAACTGGAAGAGGAGGAGGGGAAAGGCAGCTTGAGGGGGGGGGGGAAATTACCTAGCTTATTAGAATGTAGCAGCTCATTACGACCAGAGTTCTTTATAGGCACAGTCTCTGTGTTGCTCCAGGATTCCCAGTGCACCATTTGTTAGGATCATGGACATCCTGCTTGGAAATACTGTTACTGAGCATACTTCCTGCTTTGGCTTATTAGGAGCTGCAAAAGCTCTTCCAGACATGCTCCTCATATATTCTCCAACTTGTTTGGTCTTTTTGCTGCCCAGATAACATGGGTACATTTGACAAATTGGAATTAAAATGGGAAAATATCAGTAAGGTGACGAGAATTTTTTTTCCTTTTGTGTATCCTAATCAAATTCAGAAAAAAATCATACTTTAAAGTCAGGACCAAACTTGGTGGGGCTTGACTCTTCTGCATCTTAACAAAACTTAGAGTAACATAGAAATCTCCAGTTAGTATTTTGCCTTTACAATCTCACTGTTCTCTTTTGCCTCGCCCTACTTTAATGCCTATTCTCTATCAACAGCAAACTTCCTCTACTCTCCATCTGAAGAGAAGATTGAGAAATTAAGACCTTCCAGTCTAGTCTGTACACTTCATGATTAATTCTTTTAAAATAAAGAAAATTTGATCAGGCAAACATTGTCAACTTATTCGACTTGGATGCAAAAAGTATTAAGAACAAAAGGTCACATATTTAATTGACATAAATAGACATAATAGTACTGACTGCTTCTGCACATTTGACCTTTGTTTTTATCTTAATATTTCTCTTCTGCTGCTTCTGGAAAGATAAGTTGCTTTCTTTGAGCCCAATAACTAAAGACTCAGCATTATCTGTCTATCCAATTATAATTATTAACAATATTTTGTCCTTAAAATAGTGTATAGCAGGGGCAATTTGGGTAAAAACTGTATATTGTCAAGAAAAAAGCTGCATTGCACTCATGGATCAGAGATAAAATTCCATGGTCAGCTAAGACTAGCTACTTCTAAATTTCAACATTACCTCTTCCTCCAAACTTTATATTTGCATGAGTCAGAGTAGCGAGGTGCACTCAGCAGCACACAGCAGAGCTGAGCCCTTCTGTTCTCTGAGCTCACTGTGAGGCCAAGAGCCATGAGCCTGCCCCAGAGCTGAGATGCCAGGGGGTGCCCAGCTCCAAAACCGCTTGCAAGGACCCAAAACACAAAGGATACGAGGAAAAAAAGGACTTTATTTCATTTATCTTATGCTATTTTCCAAACCTCTTTGAGAGCCTCAGTGGTCACAGAAACACTACCAGAGTGAGGCAAGGCAAGAGCAGAGCTCTTGGAGGTGCCAGAGCAGCAGCAAGAGCTGAGCCACAAGGGCTCAGAGAAGCCCTGATGAGAGCCTGTGCTCAATGCTAGAAAGGAAAAGAAACAGTGCCGAGGAAGCCAAGGAGCTTCCCCATCGTGGGAGCCTGGAAAGATTCCTCCCCGCCAGATGCGAGGCATGAGGGCCCCTATGGAGCGTGGAGCAGCAACAAGAACCCGAGCAAAAGGGCCTGGAGAAGACCTGACTTGGGCCTCAGCTCTATGACACGGAGGCGCAGACACTCCCGGGGAACTCAAGGAGCTTCCCCTTCCTGGGAGCCTGCAAAAAAGGTTCCTCCCCCTGGATGCAGGGCACGGGAGGCCACCTGCGCCGAGCACCAGCAGCGGGCACCTGGATGGAAGGAAGGGGCCAAAGGAGGCCTGGCAAGGGCCACGCTGTGTGCTGCAGGGGAAGGAAGGCAAAAAAACCCCAGGGACGCTTCCTAGCATCCCTGGGGGAAAAAAAGCCTGTCCCCGGCTGCAGGTGGTGAGAGGCCATCCCTGTGGTGCATGAGCAGCAGGCAGTGACGCAGCCCAGGTGGAAGAGAGGAGGCCTGCCAAGGGGCCGTGCTCGGTGCTGCAGAGGAAGGCGAAAAACCCCCGGGGGGCAGCGCCGGTGTGCCCCGGGGGAAAAAATTCCTTCCTGACCCCAGTGCTGGCGATCGGCTACTCCCTGAGCACCTGAGCAAGGCCTGCTTCCTCCTCCCACCGGCTGCTCCTGCCTCCCAGGAGACGCCCAAGTGCTGTGCTCCCCCTCGGCCCGAAGCTATTATCTCGGGGGCTTCCCAGAGGAGCCAAATGTCCCTGGCCTGATGGGCCTTAGGGACAAGAATCCTTCCCGTGCCTGGCAGGACACCGCTGGGTGCTGCAGAGCACCGGGAGCCCTGGCAACATCTCTGCCTCCCGTTTCTTACTGCTTCTGCTACTGCCTTTGCAGCGGGATGAAGATGGTGAGCTCTGCAGGGCTCCTGAAGAGCACATTCTCTTCATCTTGATCTTGCCCTTGCTACCCAGCTGAAGGAGTTTCAGGCACCTGCAGGAAGTGGTGGTTGTTCTCATCTCCAGCAGCCTGCCCTAGCCGCTGGTCTCCCTCTCTCAGCCCTTCCCCAAGTAATTCCACCAGCCCCTCAAGGACCTCCTCTGGGATGCCTTTGTGCTGCCCCGGGCCAGGTCTGGCAGCAGGCACAGGAGGATGCTCCCTTTTATGCTGGCTGCCGTTGCCAGGCGCTGGCCCTGTGATGTCACCGAGATGGGGCCCTACCCACTGCCCCTCCAGCCAGCATCCTTCAGGGAAAGGCCTATGGGCTTTTGTCATGTACAAAGATATTGCAAAAGCCACAGGAATTTCTGTAACCGACTTTTCAAGTCTCCCCTCTTTTTTTCCTGGATCTTCTAGTGGGAATAACTTTTAATGTCCTTCAGTGTTATTATGCAAGAAAACCAGACAACAACATTGACCACAGAAAGCTGAAGAAAATTTATGATTTAGCCTGAGACACATGGTTGAATTAAAGATTACTTTCAGGTGTCTATTCCTGTCTTTAAGTACTTGATAAGAGCCATCAGAGCTAAGGCCTGCTGCCTTCCCCTGTATGGAGGCACAGTGCTGCCTGCTGGCACCCTCCTGGACAGGGGAGCAGCAGCAGCTCTCAGCCCAAAAGCCAGTGGCAGTATTCTTGTGGCCATTGGTGGGACCAAAATGAGACTCTAGTGTTCAAACAGATTGAAATTGTACTATGCAAAGAGTTGTTAACTGAGAACTATGGAAAAGACTGAAAAGCATGCAGGCAAAGCCATGGGAGAAAAAAACCCCAGTCTTGTTCCTTTAACCATCTTTTTCTTCCAACAAGCCCAGACTTAAGTACAGTAAATAAAGAGTAGAGATCAAATCATATCCTGGAGTAAGAAGAAAAATGTGATCAGTGTGAGTAACTGGATAGCTTTTGCAACTCCATAATGAAATAAACTGGAATGGGAAAAATAACAGAGGCCATTCACTGAGCCAGGCAAGAGACAAGGGAGTAGAGTCCAAATGGATATGAGCTTTTTCCTTCATGAAGAAGGAGGATGACCATTAAGCCATGTGTTGCAGCCTAGAAAGTCCATGATGTGGGAGTCCCAGGGAGTCCTGCGCTGGGGAGTTCTGGGGCAGGAGTGTTGTCACTGATAGTAAACCTTCATTTGGGTGTGGGCTGAGGGCAGAGGACATGCAGACAATCTGGACTGTGTCTCAGGGAATGATTGCATGGGTTGTTTTCTTGTGGGCTGTCTTCCTATGGCTGTATTTGTAGTCTGCTGCTTCCTGTGCAGTAAGAGTGAATTTGCAAAGCTGCTATGCAATAGTCATGCCACTGCTGGAGGTGCCTGAGAGGAGATACATATTGACCAAAAAACGTAGGTTTGTCCTGTGTAGTTATTGAGCTGTAAATACACTGCAGAAGCATTTGGGAGTCTGCTGGAACCATGGTCCAAGGATTTTGTCTGGTAAGGGGGTGAGGCAGATGAGAGGTTCCTATCCGTGTTTTACAGATGGGGCAATGAACTGTAGATGATTACATTGTGTGGTGGAGATCACAGAGGAGAGAGGGAGAGTAACTGGTGAATCAAGGTTTCAGGAAGACTGTTCTTCTCCTTTAATTAGTCTGTCAGATACATGCCATAGTTTCTTATACGACGTATCAGTAATTACAAAAGCACACAGAGCAGCCTGTCTTTGGAGGGATGCCCAGACAGGAAAACAAAACTGTTTGTTGAACAAGTAATGGGATTTGTACGAAGGCATAATAAATGCAATTAATTTTAAGGTAGCTTAGCAGATAGACATTGGTGCAGGGGGGCAAGGCATACTCCATACAGAGAGAAAATGCTGTAGTCATCTTTTGATTAAATTACAGTATGAACATCCCCACTAATTTATTAACAGGTCTTTTAGTGGTTTTCTGTGTCTGGAAACATAATTAATGTTGCTGGCAACAAATGCTACATCTGGCAGCAGAAAAGAATGTAGCACCTCTTTATTACCGTGTTCAAGGAGAAGGGGAGATTGCTGCATCCAGCTTTGCTGCACAGAGATGTGCAGAGTGGTAGGCAGTGTCTGTCTTTGGGGATCTGCTTGTCTTACTCTTTTGAGAAAAAAAAAAAAAAAAAAGGAAAAAATAAAGAACCCTGATGATAAAGGGAATGATAAAACCTCGGACTGATACTTGCTCCCATTAGTGCCTTAGGTAGCTGAGAAGAGTTAATTCCCTTAGTCTTCCAGAGGGGATTGCCTGGGTGGAGCTCTCCAAATTGGCAGCATTGTTTAGCACTCTGCATTTGATAAGGATGATCCCATAAAAGGTAAGGGGCATCAGCTGATGGCTTTTTGGTGTATCTGTATGGCAAACAGTAATGCTTTTAGTAGAAAGCCTTCAGCAGGGCTTTGTTGTAGGTCTGCTCAGTGAAACTTGAAAAAGCAGTCTTGCAGGACTTCTCCAGAGAGCTGTGCCTTTTCTTAGCCGTGGGTAGAAGTTGACTTTGGTGCAGTCTGATGAAGGCTTTCAATAGAAGTTTCCTGAGAGTTATCTGAAAGCCATTTTCACATTCAGTGTCATTTCCACACATGACAGCAGCCTTTTCTGAAGGAACACCCTAAAATACTAGGAAGGTTGACTCATCTGGTGTCTTACTGAAGAATAATCTTTAATTCGTTATCTGTTTGCAGTGGGTTGGGTGCTACTTAGCCATGGATTTGAGGGGGAGTTTGGCTTGTTTAAAGGCTTAAGTATTAAACCCATTGGGTTTAGTCAAGTCTTTCTTGACACATAAAAGCTTGGGAAGCTGATAGGACAGACAAATTCTGTTATTAATGCGTTATTTATTCAAAAATTTACTTTTGTATGTGATGCACTTGTTGAAGAGTAAAAATGGTTTAGAAGAACAACCAGGAGAAACATAAAACTAGCAACAAGCTATGAGATGCCCTGTGCCTCCCTAGAGACTCCTGGCATTTTGCAGTCAGATACATAAAGGGCTAAACAGTTAATATACAACTGATGATAAGAAGTAGTGCTTGATTTAAATCCCCATTGATGTCAATAGGAATTACTCTCCTTGACTTCATGAGTGGACTTCAGATACAACTGTACACTCATAATGCAAGACAGTGTATGCATGTTAAGTAACCAGGCTGGAGAGTCCACGTTGTCTACTGTTGACAGCCAAAATACTGATGTTTGTTAGAACAATGGGTGCAAGCTGAAGGACTAGAGGCTAAGTGTTATTTCGTCTAATAAAAGCTCTCAAAGTATAAAGTATTCAAAACTGTCTCTTCAGTTTATACTGTCTTAATTTCCAGGACTGTTGTTTGGTGGTGGTGGTGTGGGGTTTTTTTGTGTGTGTTTTTTTTTTTTCTTTTTTTTCTTTTTCCCTGAAAATAGTATTAGGAAAAAATATTGGGACACTTTTGAGATGTGTTGTTTTAATGGATTTTTTTTCCTTCACAGTCCTGGAGGAAGTTGTTACTGATAATATGTTATAACAACTCAAGAGACTGCACTGCAATAGGCTTATGAGAATCTTTCATGACATTAAATCTCCATGAAAAATCACAAATTGGATTAAAGAAATCCCATTTATTCTAATGCTTATATTGTTTGAATAACCTTTAAAAAAAATCTGTTGTAGTGTGTGGTAGTCAGGAATCTCTCTCCTAAGAGAACAAAAACTAACTTTACCATTAATTTAAAATATTTTAATTGTTTTCCTTCCAACTTCTATATCTGATTAGAATTTTGCAAGGGATAAGGGCAGCTCTCATGATCTCATCCTCTGTGGGATACTTCAAGAAGTGATGTAGCCCTGGTCTGGATAAAAGGAAAAGGACAAGGGTGTCTGCAAATGAGCATATGTTCCAGTCTGTGCCCTGTAACCACATATCACGCATCTGGCTTGTGTAACTACAGAGTGAATACCTGCATACAAAGCAGCTGGGAAGTTCAGACCTCTGTCCTGAACCTACATTTGAATTCCTTAAGTCATTCTTCTTCTACTGTATCTTGGGGAATTGCCTAAAGTACACTGGGACTCACCAAAGCCCATGTTAGGGGTTTTATGATCAGTGCAGGACCACCCACAACCATGCATTGCAGCACTAACATCAGTGGCTGTTTATTCATCACACACAGCCTAAAAAGGAGAAAGGAAATTCTCCTGAATGAACCCCCCAATCTCTTTTCATGAGTGGGAATTTTTTCTTTTTTATGTCTCTGGTGAAATGTGTTGTTAAAACCAATTTTCCCAGAACCAGTACAGTTTAATGGTGAATTATGGACTGAAGCAGTCTGACATTTAGATCCCTTCTTGGTACTTTATTATAATGTTATCACCCAGGCTACTTTTAAATTCAAGGGGGAAAAAAGGCTTTTTTACTGAAAGTAATTTTTTGTAAAGATGTTTTGTATTTTAGTAGTGATGCTTAGGACTCTGTTAAAACAAATAGAAAATTAAAAGTCCTCATCCCACTGCAGTAGTTAGCCAGTGAAACGTGGAGCTGCTTGTTTGCAAGCCTTTCTGTTTTCAGCCCAAGAAGGAAAAGTGTATACAGTAAGTAAAGCACAGCACCACAATCCATGCAGCACCTTCACATTTGGGTGATGGTAATAGTCTAATGATGGCTTTGTCAGTCTCAGAGCAGGTTAATTTATTCTGCCTGCCAGCTGGGAATGTGTTGTTATGGGTATACACCCATAACTGACATCTATCAAAATAACTGTAGTGTATGTGGGGAAGAGAAAGCTATATATTGATGAACAACTTTCAGCAGGCACCTTCTAAATGGGCACTGGCTGTCCAAATTGCTCATGCTAAGCCTTGAAGCTTACTCCCTTGACATGTGACAAAGGATGCCTTAAATGAAATGGAAAAGGCTGTGGAGATAGTGTTTAGTTAACCAGCTGGATGCTGTGGAAATTATTAGCATTAGCACATTCAATTCCTAGTATTCGTGGCAATTTTCAGTCATCCAGCAGACAAGAAAGTGAAAACTGGTATAAATGCATTAACAGTGAGAGCTGAGCATAATAGCAGTCACTGTATTCTCATCATGCATGCAGCAACACGCTGTAAAAATTATTGGAGGAATATGTCAGCAGGATGTAAGCATTTGCTAGTCATCTGTCTTTTGGGATTTCAGCCTGGCAAAGGCCCTTGGTGACATATCTTCTTACTTCCCAGTATCCATACAAGAATTATTTGAATATTTCCATATAATTTGTTCCAAGGGGAATATAGAGGATGTGAGAGAGGAAAAAGAGACTGAGATTCTTGTTTTACTTGGAGTATGCTTCTCCCTCCCCTCCATCAGTAAATTGAAAAACACTGTTGGTTTGGGGGTATGTTTGATATGAAACAAGTAGTGAAGATGTCATTACAGCATTTTTCTTCTTCAAAGCTCTCCCACCAGGGCCCATAATCTCAGCACAGAGGGATGCTGGCTTCTTTGCTCCAACTTCTTAACATTAACTGTTTTTTTAGGGATTTTTGGCAATGGTTTAATGCAGAAAAATACACTAGGTGAGATCCTGGTGTATCATGAAAGACCGCCTGAAAGTGTGTCCTGATCTTACCCTATTGAGAGGGGTTTCAGACAAATGGATACAGGGCCATAGCTCCTGGCACAGATGATGTATTTTGCACTGTCAGGCAGTGAACACTGTAACTGGGGTGTCTGTCTCCATCTCATGCTGCTATGAACAGCATTTTAAAAGCCCCTTTCAGCACACCAGCACAGCTTTGTTACTGCAGCTCACAGTGCGTGCCAGGCTCCTCTGGACAGCAGCAGCCAGTGATAAACATGGAGTTAATAAGAAAGTGTCTCATGAAGGTCTGATAGAGGAGAGCTACCTCTGGTGCTCTTAAATAAAGAGTAGTTTTTTGTAACTGAGGACCTCTTGGGGAGAGGAGGAATAGGAGTATTTGAGATCAGATGCTCTCTTGACCTAATATTGTTTGCTCAAGTTTGGAAACTTGGCAGCACCAAGCTTTCATTAATTTTTGATTCTTTGTGTAGAAAAGGCTATGGAAGAGGTACAGCAGTTTTGGCACAGTTTTCCTGCTGATTATTAACTGTACATTTTAGTATGTGCTTTATGCTTTTTGTAAGGTAGGAAAACTTTGTAGCACTTCTCCTTTAAAGTAGTTTGCTTTCTGTGTCCTTTCAGTTGGCTGTCCAGTTCCCATTGGAGTGCTTTTTGCCTCAAAGCACATGATGTGGCATTTCAAATGGGCAGTGAGCTCAAACTCTCACTGATGCTGCAGAGAGTAGAAAAATGTTTTAGTTTAGCTGTCACAGTGATCCTTAACTGATTAGCCCATGTGATAGTCCTTCTGTTGGAAGGAAGCCTTTGCTTCACCATAAGCAATTTAGCAGCTGCTCTACTCAAATACTCTGATTTTAAATATATAGACTTTCATCTCTCTGTGTATCACTTTTCACTTTGGACAACACCTTTTCATCCTCTTCTGGTTTCCACTGCACAAATTTTCTCGGTCATCTGTTGCATATCATAGCCTTTTCCTTGACTGCTCCTGAGTTCCCATCTCATTGCAAGTCCTCTTGTCCTGGAAAACTGTCAGCCATCTTCACCTTGCCAGGCAGGCTGTGCAAGTAAAGAGTGGTAGATAGGAATTGGAGTGAGGTCACTCAGCTTTGCCTTCTCATTCATTCCTCTGGTTCCTTCACACTTTAGTAGTCACAGGTGGTAACATATTTTTGTTGAGACTACTCATAATGAGATTTTTTAGAAATCTCTGCAGCTGGATGTTTATCTTGGCACCAAGGTGTGCTTCATGTGTGTTTTGAAGGCCAAAGAGCTAATTTCAAAAATCCGCTAGCAGCATTTGAGTGACCCACTATAATGCCTGCATTTGTAAACTGAGGCTTTGCATAGGTCTGGTTTAAAAGCTGAGGCAATTAGAAGATCTTTAGACTAGTGCTTCAAGTTCAGGCCCTAATACCAAGTCAGTGGAAAATCAATTCATCTTTCCAATTGCCTTAATGGAGTTTTGGATCAAACCCATAATCTTAAAAGCATTTAAGTGCATGAATAGTATCAAGTTTTTAATTTGTGAGCTTGAGTGGTGTGTAGATCAGGTGTGTAGACATCTGCAGATGGAGATTTCTGACTGACTGAAACAGAGTGCGTGTACACTTGTATCTGAAAAGGGGGAAGCCCTCTTCAGACTGGTCTGAAGAATTAGGTGCTTTTCTTTTGTAAGTAATTTGTTATAGAAAATTTTCTAAATAACAGTATAAAAAGACAGTTTACCCTCCTCCTTCCTCAGTGAATGCTGGAATTTTGGGGAAAAAGAGTTTTCTCTGTGTGGTGGTTTGGTGCTCTGAAGGTTTAGCTGTGAGATAGTGGTCTGAGCATACCACTCCAGTCATACAGAAGCTGCCTTTACTGGAGTGTCATTGAGGCTGAAAGAGTATGAACAGAGCTCTGTAAAAGACAACTGTAAGTTTCCCTGTGTTAAAGAAAAAAAAACAACAGAAGCACTACTAATCTACATCATTATGCTATAGATCCTTCAAATACAAATGGTTTATTACTTTACTGTACAATAAATTCACTGCAAAAACAACTCCTCACATTCCTTATGTTTTTAACCTTGGCCTTGACTGCTGTAAATGCTCTTTATTTAATGCTTCAGCATTCCTGCTGCTTGGCAAGCTTATGGTTCAGCACATAAGGGGAATTTGATTGAAATGCTGTGCTACATTTAGGATCAAATTCTCAGTGGCCAATTCACTAAGGGTGCAGTGAAGTTGCTGCTAGGGTTTGTGTAAGCTGAGGCTGATTCTGCTGAAAAGCAGTTGCCTTTTTAGTTAATGCAAACTGGCAAGAGCCTTCTCCAGCAGGCGCCTTGCTAATCTTGTCCTCCATTTGTGTGAAACCATATTCAAGAGTGGCAATGCCTCCCTGATGTGTCAAGCAGCATGTGGGAACTGGGGTATGCCATAAGGTGTGAGAGGGCAGTTTTGCACACTACATCCTGCACCTCCTATGTACAGATCAAGGCAAATACAAGGTAACACAATTCTCAAAAAATTACAGAGATTTTAGTGCCCAACATGGTTCAGGTGTGTATGCCCACAATGTAAACAACTACAAATAAAGTACTTGGTAAAGGATTTTCTAAGTTCTAATCTTTGATTACTTTAAATCCAGTCTGACTGCTGCTGGGGCTCTCTTTTCCCCTTTTATGCCCTCATTTGTATGAGCTACATGTCAGGAATCAGAAGCAATTAAAGAGTGGAGAAGATACTGGCATGAAGAAAGTCAAGGCCATTTGAAGCTTCCAATATGACTTTTGTATCTCCTTTTGCTGTAACTGATTGTTTGGCTCAAGGCAGGAAAGGAAGGCAGGAAATCTGCACGAAGATGGAATTACTTCTACTCTTTCCTCTTTGAATTTACATGGGCTACTCAATTTTTTACTGAGGCCTAAAGGGTAATTTCATCAGGGTCCACTTAGGCAGGAGACAGCACATGAGATCAGCCCTCCTGGCATAGCAAGATGCTGCACATGGCTTCAGTGCTGCACTGAGTGAAGGCAGGAAAAAAAAACCTATGCTTGCCTGCAAGAATGCAGGAGTTACTGTTTGTCTTATAATTTGTCAAGGTCTTGCAGTCTGGCTGCTGAGGAGGGAGATCTACCCTGCATGTAGCCCTTGGATAGACTAAAAGAAGCCTGAGGAAGTCTTGGGAGTCTTCTCAGTTCTGCCATGATGAAATATTACCTTGGCCCCCATCCTGCAGTGCTTACATGCTTTGCCAAATTTGAGCTGTAAGCAAACAATGGACCTGTATCACAGACATGTTCCTCGTCTTCAATCATTGTTGTGTATAAAGAGCTTTGATATTATTTGGAAGGAAAGTTCCAGCTGTACAGAGCAATCCTTGCTCTTATCAACAGAGTATTTGCAAATCCTGTCAAACTTTTATTTTAGGGGTGTTCAGAACTATTGCGTTGTCCTCAATTGAAATTTGAAGAAACTAAGTGCTCCAGCATTTTTGAAGATTCATTGCTGGACATAGAAGGTCTTATAAACATCCAACTGGCTGCCCAAGTCCACCTGAAAACTTAATGGTTGAATAAGAAATTTTGCCAGGTTTTTCTTCATCCCAGAAAAAAATGCAGAGAGGTGCACTGCTCTGACTATAACCATACAGCCACAGAGGAGGAAAAAGCAAGCCCTCTGCAAACTGCTATTTTAAAAGCAACTTGCAACCTTTTACGATTACCCAGATACTTCTTTTCAAGTTAGTAAAAAAAAAATAAATCTAGCTTTCAGTAAAAACAAGGGCTTGGGGAAAGGTGCTCAAGGGAGCTAGATGGTCAGATTGCCTTGAAATTCAAGAGAAATTGTGTACTTGAACTCCTTCCATTTCTTCTGAAAATCTCAGCCTTAGTCGCTCCATTGCAGTGGGGTTTTATGCAGTCTGGTGAAAAATTGTTCCCTTTCTGAGCTAAGTAAATCCTAATGATTTAAATCCATCTTTTACATGTGTTTGGGGGCGAGAGGGATGTTTGTTTATTATAGGATACACTAGCTAGCTGTCTGGTTTCCACTGGCACAGAGAAATGCAATGAGAGACCCCATTCAAAACCAGTATTAGTGGTGGATCAGGAAGCAGCCTGCAAATTTCATAATACACAAAAGGGAAGATTTCCCAGATTACCCTTCCCTACTCTTTTAAAATTTATTTATTTATTTATCATACATCTTCAATGTAATTTTGAACAATTACATATAATTTTGGTTTGATTTTATTAGTTGATTTTTGTTTGGTTTTAGTTTTGTTTTTTCTTGCAAGACACTGGCTTTGCTTCAGAGCAGGGATTGAGAAGTTCGCTGACATAGTACACTGGGACTGAACACTGAGAACATATCTGGGTGTTAAAAGAACTGCTTCATATTTCATTTCGTCTTGTCCCTGAGCCAAACTGTATCTGGGATTCTCAAGATAAAAACCTGAATGATCACCAGGAATATTAAGTTTGCTTGAGTTTTGCACATTCTACTTTGTGGTACATATTACTCATGATAAAGTCTTTCTGTGAAGGCTTGTATGGCTGCTCTGCTGTGTAGTCTGTGTCTAGCTTGTATACCTTTAGACCTCGCCTATGGAAAAGCCATATTTTGATGGGGAGTTTCACCCTATTTTTTTGTTCAGAGTGATCTAGTTTTACAGAAGGCTTTGATTTTAACTGCTGACAATTAAGACAAATAGTTCAAATAACATTGCTGGAACAGATTTTGGCTTACTTTGAAGTATTATGTCTCTTCAGAGAAAGTGGGAGAAGGTCCTGCTGGGCACTGCACCACTCATAGACCATTAAGATCCAGCATCGAGTCTGCCTGTTGTGAGCAAAGCCGCCCAGCCTGGGCCCTGTGGGTCTAAAGATGGCTTTAAGCTGTCTTTGCATCCTGCTGTTCTTGGATTAGTTGACTACTGACCAGGCGTATGTCAGCATCCCCAGGCTGAGTTGCTGGGAGCAGCTATAAGGAAAATAGGGAAAATTAGGGAAGGGTTTATCTGCACAGATAAATACAGACTTGCTTGCTTCTTGGTCTTTTGCAGCTTGGTGCCCAGTGATACCATCTCAGCACCTTGTGGACACAGGACATCTCAGATAGCAGAGGGATGCTCTGCTGAATCCCTGCCTTTGGAGGGGGGCCCAAGGCTCAGATGAGCCAGTATTCCAAAAACTCAGCTTCCTGCATGTAACTGCATTGTACCCTTATAGGCTTAAGGTCATTTGATTCATTGTCGGGGGTTTAATTTGAGTTGATTGGTCTGTAAGTAACCTCTGTGGGGCTCCTTCCTTCACTGTAGATAGCAGGTTTTTTTTCACTTCCTGGAATTTTTTTCTTACCTTTTCTTCAGCAAAAGCCAGGAGAAACCTCTTGAGATGGAGAAAGCAGCTCTGAGGACTGAGAAACCCAGAGCCATGTTTCACGCTACCTCATGTCTTTGAGGTTGCCTCTCCTCCTTCCTGCCTTTTGTTCCCCAGAAAGGGAACCTTTGCACCTTGTAATTTCCACTAAAGCTTCTTTGCTTCTCCTTCCATTTTAATAATATATTTACAGAAATGGCATTTCAGACAAAACTGCAGGATGTGCCCTGAGCTCTCCTATGTATTTTTAAAGAGTGCTTAGCTGATTCCACTGGTGTGAATGATGAGATTGATTAGGGGAATAAAGATCCGTTAAAACAAAGAAGTAAGAGGTCATTCATTACCCTCTACCACTGTATACTGCTTGGTTTCCAGCTATTAAGAATACATGAGATACAGGACAGTTGGAAGTGGACACACAATCCTTTCTTTTACAGTCATGTAGACTCTATCCTACCTAATTTAACAGTGACCTAAAAATCCTGCTCGTGTTTTATATGCTCCTGCTTTCAAGTGTGATATTGTTAGCACTTAAGATAAAACGGGTATTAAATTTCAGCACTTACTAAATTACAAATAATTGTCTCCATACTGCTCAGTTTTGTGTAAGGAAAGAGAAAGATTTCCACATTAACCATCCAGGCTCGGTTGTGCCATGCCTGTCAAGTAGTGGACCGTGCTCAAATTCCCCATTACATTTCCATTGCTTTTTGGGATTCGTAGATATTTATTCTCAGCTAGGGAAGTTTGAGGACATAGGTTAACCTGTTGGAAATGTGTGGGAATGTCTCACAATAAGCAATCTGTGACTGCTTTGGCTTAAGGTAAAATTTAGCATCCAGGGGAGCTTGCAGAGGAATAAAGACATGCTTTCTTTCCCCCTGCGGTGCGCGGAGCTGGGGCTGGGAGGTGAGGGTGGAACAACACAGACAGTGTTCCCGGACAGCCGGCTGCCTTCCCTGCTGTAGTTTTCCACAGTGGCATAGAGCTGAGCAATCTACAGAGGCAAGGGAAGCCTTTAAAGGAAAATTATGTGCATAGAGAAAAAGAAAATAAGGCAGGGTAGTGACTCCCAAGCCGGCATCTTTGCTGTATGCCTTCAGTCAGTCTCCAAGCAACTGGGAACGTAACAAGGACACAATGAGTCAGACTCAAACAGTGCCATTTCTGCACCTCTGCACAGAAGTCTGTATATATTCATTCTCTATGAGGCCAATCTTAGTTTCCTTATTCATATTAATTTATTAAATATGGAGAGTGGCAGGCACCTTGGCCCCTCTGCACACTCAATGCAGGCTCCTCAGCCAGATCTCCAGCTGGAGAAACTGGCTGTTTGTGGAACATCATCACTGCTTCTGCCAGGCTTCTCTGCAGCCAATGTCAAAGCCTACAGCTTACTTCCCAAAGACTCCTTTAATTTTGCAGCTTTTCCAGGGCTTTGTGCTGAGTCTGTTCATCTTCGTCTTGCATATTCACAGCTTGCCTTGGCTTTGAAAGGCAAAGGTGCACAGAGATGGGTAACAACTCATCTGAAAAGAGGTCCCTGAACTTTGGAGTGCGCACAAGGATTACAGGCAAGGGACGCACAGTGTGCTTGGATTTATTGGCCCTGACTTGGCGGTGATGTTGGCAGTACCTGTGCTTGGCACAGGTCAGCACTTTGCTGAATGCCTGGTCTTGATGCTGGCACTGCTGCTGCAGACAGCACAGCTTGCTGTTTGGCGGTAGGAAAACACACACTGAGGTAGCTTCATCTATTTTAGGTGCGTCATTGGAACTGGCTCAATGCAGATATAATAAAAGCACACTTTATAGCGAGGAGGAAACTGCTGAAAGAGAATACTGTTGCAAAAAATGCATGAAGGAAATTTCCAGTGGTCACAGAAGCCCAGCTAGGTCCAGCTTCTGGCAAGGATGGTCAGTCCTCAATACCATACCTTCAGAAAATGTCAGTATTTGTAATTTTGTTTTCTTTACGATGAGGACACTTTGGAGGTGATTGATAAATGTAAGAAAGCACAAGTACAGTTTACATTGTTTGGGGTCTGAAAAATGTTACTGGGCATATCTACAACCACTGAACGTCCCCAAGCTGGGGTCCTGTGGGAAGATCACTGGCCATAGGACTCTTCAGATCTCTTTGGGGCTCTCTGTTATTTCAGGTATTGATACCTCTTTTAGCCCCAGTACTGTCAAAAACCTCCAACAAAAAAAGAGCAGGAGGAAATAAGAAAATTAAACCCCAGTGTTTATTGTTTTCTTCGACTCACTAGCCACTTTCTGTTGGCAGCAACTGTAGTGGTCTGGTGATGAACCAACCCAAACCAACAGCACTGTGGAACTGGTCAGATTTAATAAAGGTGACAGTCTAAGCATTCAGGATCCCTGCAGTATTTTTACTGTTTGGGAAAAAAAAAGAAAAAAGAAAGGTAGTCTTCACTGTAAGTGTTGGCCTTCAGCTAATGAGTGGAACCAACACAAGGGGAGGACCTTTCCCTGCCAGCAGTACAGACAGTGCCCAATTCATGGCATGCTCTCAAGAGCTTCTTGGTGGAAAAACTGTGAAGTCACAGAAAGGAATACCATGACAAAACCTCAGGAATTTGATGTAGGTAAACCCCAAAGCTGGGCATTCTGTGTGATGTGCTGCTGTTACTCTGTTAGCTTTTAATGGGAATTAATTGTCAGGTTTTCATGGTTAATACAGTGGTATGTGACCCCTCCTTGTAAGTGTTGGACTGTCATGACAGTTGCAGCATATCACCCCTTCCAAAGAGAAATGCATCCTTGACATCAGGGGTTGTAGCAGCCAAGATATCAGTCTCACTATTGGTAGTCTGTATATCTGTTCATTTCCATGTATTATGTTTTGACGTGTCTGGCCAAGATGTGACATTTTGTTTTCTTTAATGGTCCAAACCTTTTTTTGTCCTTATCTCGGGTGTCATTTGTAAAAAAGACTTTTCTGGAAAATAAAAATACCTTTTGAGGAAAACAACAAAAAAGAAATGTATGCATTAAACCAGAAAACTCCAGTTACCTTACAACACTCAACTGTGAGGTTGATTCAGAATAGACTTGTTAACCATACAGTCTTGATTCAAACCAAAAGACTTCATTTCATGAGTAGAGCTCCACATTTATTTTTAAAATTCTGGTACATGTTCTTTTAGTCTGCCGGGGGGGAAAAAAAAAATCACTGTAATTTATTTTACCTCTTCATTACTTCTTTCCCTTTCCCCCATTTTTTACATTCACTTTCAGTCTCCATGATCTATAAAAATAACCCTAATTCTCTTCTGCTCTGGATGAAGCGGTAGCTATTATAAACTGGAAGAAAAAGCCCCTTTCATATTGTTGATATTGGATGTTTGTTTAATTTCAGTAGGGCTTTCTAAAGGTGTAATGCAAGTAGAGTTTATTACTATTTGAGTCTTTAATTGCTGTAGTAATATTTTTTTACAGCTCCTTATTTTTATGTTTAAGAGTCCCCAGACACTTTGATTTATTGGCATTGGTGAGTGATTGATAAATGATTGTGGTTAAACAGAAAAACTGAAAGCATTGTATGAAACAGAAACGGTGCCAGAATGGCCACGCCTGACCCACCAATACATTTAATGTGATGCATACTATACAGCTGCTACAAGCTACAGCCAAAGCTGCCACAAATATCAACTGTTCCCTGGGAAGGGACTATAAATATAACAACAATAAGAGTGGGGTTTTTTTCCTGCTAATCAAGAGGAGTGTGGGTTTTTCTATTGCTGTCTAGCTTTTCATTTCAGTGTCTCAGAGTGTTTATTTCTGGAATATCATGACCATAAGAAAAAAAAAGAAAAAAAAGGTTACAGATGGGGTTTTCACAGGAACCTGAAACAGTTAGGCACCTAATTTCTGTGGTGTTTCTATGGAAGTTATTTATTTTTGTCTCTCAAGTTCCTTTGAAATAGCAAACAAGGGTTTCTGTTTTAGGCTGCTTAAGCATTCACAGCTTCCGCTGCCATCGGACACTATTCTGCTTACAGACAGGTTTTGGGCTTGGATGCCTGGCAGAGCCTGTATTTTTATATTACTCATATTTTTAACCTAAATTCTGAACAGTTTACACTTAGCAAAGTAAGAAGTAATGACTACTTGTTCCTGGGTGAATGCAGAAAATGCTTTCTTTAACAAAATGCTTCTGCTGGTAGCTCTCTCCATATGTAAGACAGGACGTGCTAAATCACTTTAGTATGTTCTTCTTTCTTGAGTTCTTATATTGAAAAGTTGGTGTTTTAAAAGGAAAAAGCACAAGGATAAGTATACATTGCATGTTTTGGAGGAAGAATGGTCAAACACCACAAAAACGGAGCAATTGATTGTCAACTTTTCCCATGCCCATGGCTTGTTACTTAGTCCCTAGCTTTTAAAGCTTGTGATAGCCTTCCCTCTGGTGTATGTTTAGGCAGCAGTAGCCTCTGAGGAGAGCAGTGGGTGCCTTGTGGGACCAAATCCCTGGCACAATGCAAATCCAGCCCAAATAGCTTTGAATTCATGGTAGCGTATTGTGGAGACATGAGGGGAGCTGGGAACGCATTGTCTCTGCCAATGTTTCTGTCCGATCAAGGAGCGGGTCTGATTCAAGCAGTGCTGGGCAGGGCAACCAGGACTACCTGCTTCAGCAGGAGTCCCCCATTAAACCAAACGAAGTGTGACACAGAGCTGCACCCTGACAGGCACCAGCTGACTTCAGCTGGGATCTGGAGCAAGCCCAACTATGGCATATGTTCACAATCAAAAAGTCATTACAAATTCACATTGACAAGTTACTCTGCTTGCAGCCTGTCTGTGAAACTGTGCGCTCTGGACGATGCAGTAGCTCAGGCTCAATGTTCCTGGTAATCTTTCCTAATCCTATGAATCTGCAGGAGCAAGGAGAAGGGTACTTGCTTGGATGGATTTTTATTTTCTTAATCTTTAGGGAATAATTTCTTTTCCATAGACTTGGTGCAGCTGTCTTCTGAAAGGCTTAGATCTGAACATCATCTTTCTTGGCACACATTCTGATGAAACTCAGTATGGAAAAAACCAAGATTAATTAATTTTGTCTCTTTGTTAATCATGTAGGTCAGTGCAATCATCTGGTTTGAACTTGGGTTTTGGCTGATAACTATATAAAGGTCATGAAAGGATTGTGTGTGAGTCCCCTCACATCAGGATGCAGCCATAGTAAATCCGTAGGAAGCAGATTGTCATAGGCGCCTTAGAAATGTGAGTGAGGTACACAGTGACATGCGATGGCTTAGATCAGAAGAGGTTTATTATGCATTTATACAGCACCCTGGCAATGAAAAATAATTTGATGCTGAAAAAGCAACAAATCAGAGGTTGCGGTAATTTGCTGTTGGCAACCACACTTGCATTTGACTGGCAGGTACTACAGGCTTTTCCAAGAACACTGGTGCTACTTGAAGGCACAGTGGGCTTCACCCTTCCCTGTGGGAAGCTCAGCATTCCCTTTAAATATTTATCTTGGTCCTACCCATCACTTACAGATCATGTCACCTGCACCTGCTTCCTAAGGGACTGGGCTCTCACTGGTGCTCTCCCATAACAAATCAGTGGGGAGTCATGTTTTCTGTGTGGCAGCTTTCACTGATGATGGAGATGTAAATAAAGTTTGTGCTGCCCTACCTACCAAAATGTCTCTGCCACCCTTCTTGTCACTACTCTTCCAAAGGTGCAGAGAGCCCTTGGAGGAAGCAGAAGAGAGAACTGGGAAAAGATGATTGTGAAGTCCACTTTTATTGCAGCCCAGGGAGAAATCCAGCCCTGGAGCAATTACTTAAGAAACCAAATTCTTAGCAACTACTCTGTGGTATGACAGCCTTTGGAAAAATTAAAATCATTAAGTAGTCAAACCTTGTTCAGGGTTGAGCTTTGGATAAATTAGCAACTCTTCAAGGCACAATTTTGTTAATTGCTGACAATTACATACTTTGTTTTTACATTAGGCCAGCTGTGCTGAAAGTTCCTGTGCCTCTGGTGCATTTTCCATTTTTTAATGGGCTTGATATTAAACCTCAACAATCAGGGGTTTGTTTTTATGTTAGAAAAAGTTCTCTGTGTGATCTTTAAATTTAACTAGGTAATTTAAGCTCTTTGGTATTATTTGCAGTTTTGTTTGTTTTCTGATGAATCCCTTCTTCACTCACCTTGGTTATTCAAGTGCAGCCTATTTGGGTTGGAGGTTATTTTTTACATGACAAACACTTATTTGATCCCAGAAAGAGATGCTTCTAGTTTGTATTAATGCAGGTCTGCAAAACTTGGCAGCATACTTTTGGAATATTAAACAAGTTGATAAGGTGTGAAAATATGGGGGTTTAATGTTTAGTTGCTGGTTGGTTAAATGCAGTGTAAACCAATTTCTGAGTTTATTTACTCTCATGCATTTGCTCTGGCATGCAGAATAACCTCACTTTTGGGATATGGGACAAGGACAAACACAGGACTGTGTAAATTAAATGGGTGTGTTTGCCACAGCTGAACATGCAGTTCCCAAAGTTCAGGATGTGTAAAAATATGCAGTAAAAACACTAATGGCCTGTGCCAGGCAGACAGTGCCTCCGAAGCGTGGAGCTTCAAAACACCTATAATAGCATTTCCTTTCTTTCTCCTCTTTAGAAAGGGAAATTGGCACAGAAGGAAAACTCTCCTCTGTATTGAAGAGAAAGTGTGCAGCAGCCAAGGGCACCATGGCTGTAAGGTGCAGGTTGTTCTCAGTGAAGAACTGGGTAATACCAACTCAAAGCATCAGGTCTAAAATGGGCAGAGAGGTCTTCAGCATGACTGAATATCAAGCCCATAGTGACCAAGCAACAGCTTGCAGTGTCCACATCACAAGTGGGTTTCCCCATCAGCAAACTTCACTTGAGTCTGGTATGCATGTCTGTGTTTCAAGTACCAGAGTAAGCAGATCCAGGATAGGGCATCCAGGGCCTCTCCCAGCCTAGCTCAGTAATGAGAAGTTAACCAAAGCTGAAAATGGTTGGTCTGACTTATGCTCTGGAGCAGCCACCCAGAGATGTGCTGACATACAAGGAGTGGAGAGTTCGGATGCCATTTGTTACCACAATTGTGTTAGGTGCTAGCTGGCACCTTTGCCAGCTCAACAAGCATCTCATTGCATTACCATGCTTTTTGTCACTGTCTCCTTACCCTAGTAGCTCTCAAAAAATCCCAATGCAAGCAAGAGTTAAAATAAATATTTTGTTGAGAGGGCAGCTGACTGTATTGCAACAGTAAAGTTCACCAGAATAACTTTTCTTTCTTTTTAATACCTAGTGCAGGAGGTTGGTGCTCTTATGTCTGAGTAATAAATGTATGTCTTTCTGAGGCTCTCCATAAAAATGAAACCTGCTGTGGAACTGGTCCAAAGCCTGTTTGAGCAAATCACATGAACTCCCATGAATTTGGCAGAGTTTATGAATCAAACCCTATAGCTTTCAGTACATTACAAACAGAAGACTCTGTGTTACTATTTTTGGTGAGTCACTTGCTCTTAGATAGCTCTTAATGGGGGAACGGCACTTTCAGTCAGCACTTTCCCCAAGGATTACCTCTCTGTACCTTCAGAAAAGCAACTTCTGTCCTTTGGAGCAGAGTTTCATTTTTGCAGTTTCCATAGTTAACCGTTTAGTGGAGAAACTTCCTTTTTTTTTTTTTTTTTTTTTTCTCTACCAGGTGATGAAGTCCAGATGACTGAGTCTGTGTTCAAGTGTGTGTGTGAGAGAGAGAAAGGTGACCTCTCTTTCAGTTTACTAATGTACCAGGTGGCCTACTGTTCCTCAGTAAAACACCAAATCATGTTGGTATTGCACTGCTTTAATCTCTTGCTTTTACCAAGTAATCTCACTAAGGAAAATGTGTGCAGCTTCTTTATACTTGTCTTCACCAGTTTACTTGCAGTGTATTTTTAAGGTGTGTTTTACATACAGCCTCAATGTAGTTTTCAAATCCTCTACTAGTTTTTAATTTGCAATACACTTGTGCATCAGGTATCTGATCTAGCTTGCATACAGCATTACTTTGCTTTTTCCTTTACTAAATACTATTGCCTAAATACAGACTTGAACTGGAACCTGGTGGGATTAGCAGTTGGTTTATTTTTTTCTGACTTAGCTGGACCTTGGAAATGCCACTCCACTTCTGGGGGTCTGGATGCAATAAGTGCTGAGGTTTTTTTAAGTTTCATGTTAACTTAAGCCAAACTGATGCTAACAAAAGCTTTATTCTACTGACTCTAGTTGATATTTCAGGCTGTATAGATATTTGTGAGGGGAAAAACTTCTACCTGAAAAAAAGAAAGGTGCTTTAACTTTCCTGCTTTGACTATACCCTGGAATATTCCTTCAGGCCTTTCTGGCATAGTTTCATCCTGAATTACTGACACACTTCATAAAATTATGGTCAGGTCAGGGAGTCTTTCTCCCAGGTCCCAGCGGAGATGTCTGACTTCTCTCCTGTCTGAGTGGGACTATTGCCAGACCTCTGTAAGGAAAATCCATTCCCGTTTTATAGAAGACAAAAAATTAGTGCTTCTCCCTTCTTGGTATTTTAAGATACACTTTAAAACCCATCAGCTGATTAGGTGTATATTGCTTCTTACTCTATGCTCCTACAGCTCCTGGCTCAGTGGGATTCTGATGAAGTCTGCTGACATCTTTCCCGAATCATGGGGTTTTTTTCCCCACTGTAAAATGATCCTAAGTTTCTGGCTTTGTTTTGTATGGACTTTTCTCCTGTGTTTCAGCACCGAGTCTAAGTGTCTCTTCAGCTGTTCTCTACCTTATCCATCTCCTCATTTAAACTGTCGAACTGAGAAGTTGTCGCTTCACATTTGCATTCTGGAAATGTCACCTGAGCCCGCAAGGCATTCGATTTTGTGAGGATTTGTTCAAACGTTTACCGTTGACTGCTGCTCAGGGGGGATTGGTATTTTAGCTGCTGCTGGCAGAGGAGATGCCAACAGGCTGCTCAAGTCGGCTGGAGGCTGCAGCTTGGAAACATCCTCTGCTGCCTTTGCTTTTGGGTTTTGACATGCTCACAGCTGATTAAAGAGACTCCATCCGTTCTGTTTGTGTAGGAGGCATGGTTGGAGGCATGCTGCCTCACAAGCGGTCTTAGAATGTGACTTCTTTGTTAGAGACAAAGTATCACCTGTGGTAGGCAGCATGTTTAGGATGAAGGGTCCTATAATGCCACAATTGTATAGTGAGGCAGGCTGGCAGGTCTTTCCTTGCAGGTTGATAACCTAGCAGATTCAGTCATGTCTCTGTCTGCTCACCAGGGCAACTTGGTTATGTCTGCACCGCGGTCTCCTCCCCCGTTAAATGTGTATAGTGGTATCTGCTTATATTGGAGAGGCTTTGTGAGAAGAAATTATGGATTTGAAGGACACAGTGCAAAATGGGAGATGGCTACTTTTATGACCCTTAATGACCCAGTAATTCTCACTGTGTACAAAATGCTGTGGTCACATAAACCTCAAAATGAACATAGTTCCCATCATACTGTCAAACTGGATACCTGCTAAGTAGCATCCTCCCACTCTTTAGCTTTCAAAGACAGTTTTCTTGTCATTGGTGCCCATCAGGAATACATAGGGGCTGAGTAAAGCATGCACTGGATTCTTAACCAGTCAGTAACAATAGCACTGTTTTTGTTGTATTTAGCATCATAATTCAAGGATTTGAACAAAACTGTGATATTAATTAATAACTTCTAATAAGCCCTGTGGTGTAGATGGTAATTATTATCCTCACATACAGCCAGAGAAGTGGAAATTCAGAATGTTTTGGTGAAAGCATAGTGTCACATTAAATCTCATGTCTTCTGGCACCCTGCCCTGATTTCCAGCAACAGATACCCTATTCAGTCCCCGACAAGGGAAAAGATGCTAAACTGATGGACTTTTTGAAAATACAGATTTGGGACTCTGTGTCCGATAGCAATGGCCCTGTCTCTGGTGCTTCCAACAGAGCTGGAGGCCCCAGCACGAGGAAGACCACTTGTCCACCTAGGGGACCATTAGCCCAAAAAGTTTCCAGGTTCAATTATTAGCTCTTAAAGATATTTTTTTGATAACTGATTACAGTATTAAACAGGGGAAATGGAACCATCAGAGAAATGATGCTTAAAACTGCTCTTTGGAAAAAATGCAGCAATCTGGTCCTTCTTGGTTTTGTCTGGATTGGCATGGTAACAAGCATCATTTCTGTCTTTACTACCTCCAGCCTTCCCTCTACACCCTCCAGCTTAAACTTTATGTCTGCTATAAAATGTTGTTTGAGAGATGCTGTCACATCCTTGACATGATGATGTATAGCAGGAATAGCAGAATAGGGATTGTAAGTGTCTGGAGCACAGGACATATCTCAGGAGCAATTCCAGAGGTGAAACCAGTGGAAGATATATTTTGCTCCTGTGCTAACTTGCTGTCTGGAAAAAGCACCATGGAACCATTCCTATATCCTAGTTTTATATTAATAACTGGCCTGAGTCAAGCTTAGCACAAGCAAGCACTTAATTTCCTACTGTCTTAGACAGACACTAACTTTGTTCTTCTTTCATATTATAGGGTCAGCCCCTTTTATCTAAACACCCCAGAATCTCCACTCTGGAAGCCAGGACTGCAGCAAGCCCTTGTACTCCTTTTCCATCCCACGCTGCTGCAACCTCTTTGCTGCCAGCAGCTTCACAGGGTCATTTTACCTGTGTGTACAGAAGGGACATCTCTCCTCTGCATTAATGGAAGCTGGAAGTTGAGATTGTCTCCCTCTTTTCCAGAGGAAACTGTTGGCTGGTGGGCTTTCTGCCTCTACTGGCATCCAGAGGCATGGCAAGATGCACCATCTACCAAACTCATCCTTGGCCCAGCTGCATCCACAGGTGCCACCCTCTTGTGAGGATGGTAACAGGAAAGTGATTTTGCCTTTGCTTAGGCCCTCTGAGGATGACTGAAGAAATGTAGGTTTTCACTTGCCCTTTAAACTCTTGTTGCAATCATGGAACATGTGAGAGAACTCTGGAGATCATGTAGTCCAACCCACTGGCTACACAGGTACACCTAGATCAAGTTGCACAGGAACATATCTAGGCAGGATTTGAAGGTCTCCAGAAAAGGAGATTCCACAGCCTCTCTGGGCAGCCTATCCTAGTGCTCTGCCACCCTCAAAGTAAAGAAGTTTCTCCTTAAATTCAAATGAAACCTCTTGTGTTCTAGTTTGTACCCACTCTCCCTCATCATGTCACTGTCCTACCACTGAGAAGAGCCCAGCGCCATCCTTACGACCTCCAACCTTTAGATAATTACATGCATTTGTAAGATCCTGTCTCAAGTCTTCTCTGACAGAACCATTGGTCCTTTGTAAATTGAATTCTTGGAGGTTCACATAGCTGTAGAGGCTGAATTATAACCAGTACATCTCTCGTGCACAATCCAACTCTGACAAACCCAGTGCATTCATAAAGACTTGATAGGGTCTGTTTTTTTTTTTCTTTTATTCTTATGTTTGTCTGGATTGTCCACAGGAAAGAGTGGCTGTTTTGAAATGGATGGAAGTTTGAGTAATTCCTAAGATACCAAGCACAATCTGTAAACATCAACTAAATCAATGAAGCAGCACAAGTCATGCCTGATGCATATGAAAGCCTACAACAGATTTGCTTGTCCAGACCTCGATCATACAAATTTGCCAGTGCCAGTGGAAGCCTCCACAGACTTAGGATGTGCAGACTGCACGGGCTGCATAGTGCTGTCAGCCCCTTAATAGGCTGCAAGCTGTTTTTGCAGTGGGATGCTGGAGCATGACTGCTCTGCAAGAGGCTAAACTCCCCAGAGCAGCATTTGGCTGGTCATTGGGATTGAAACAAATGATACATTGAAATTACCCCTCTCCACTCCTGCAAGGTTTCAGGCAGCCTTGCTTTTATTTTTGTTTGTTTGTTTATTCATGTATTTAAAAGAGGAAGGTATTTCAGTGCTCATGAAAAGGCAGTACCCAGCAGGACTGAGAACAGCCTGAAACCATGCTGGCAGGCGCCGGGCATTTCCCTTACCCCACCAAAGCACCCCAGGCTTTCCTGACAATAGGCCTATTCCTCTCCCATACCCCTACAGGGAAATGATTGAAAATTGCACCTCTGTGTTGATTTCTTGTTGTTGTTTTTTAAATATATAGCATGTATGTGGTTCAGTCTTTATTAGGCACCATTAAAAAGTAAATGAAACAGGAAACAACAAATGAAGCTTTTATTTCCAGCAGAGCAGGGTCAAACAAATGATCAGTCCTTCAGTTGGAGGAGTGAATATAGTGGTTACAAAAAGCAGATCAGAAAACATACAGAACCGCTTTAGAAAAACAGGGGGAAAAAAAAAAAAAGCCCAAAACAGAGGAGAACAAGGAGTTATTCAGCTGATCAAGTGATAGACACAAATGAAGGGGACAAGGGGTGCAAGACCTTGCAGAGAACAGCATTTCATTTTAAATAGCCCAGCTTAAGCCTGTTCATTGGAAGAGAGTTTATAGTGAAAAAGGCAGGATATATTACGGTGGCTGTCAGCAGTGACAGGGCATAAAGAGCAGCAGTGTTTGATCAGGCTTTCACAGGTAATGTAATGTTTCCACTAGAAATTAAGCATAAACCTTTTTTAGGTTTATAATGCAGGAGTAGAGAAAGTCTTGTAATAGACAATAGTTTAATGCATGTTTGCAGTTCAAAACAGCACACTAAAATAAATACATAATAGTGTGACTGCTTTACACAAGTAAGGCAAGCCACCCCCATGTACACAGAGATCTGGATGATCTGTGCCAGTGTTCAGCAGCCTAGGACACAGATCTGTAATTATTTTTCAAGCTTTGAAGACAGCTGTAAAGGTTTAATGAAAACCAAAGTAATGGTATCATTAGTATGACTCCAAGGTTTGTATTAGTGTGCCCAAATGAAGATGAGTGTGTACACAATACACGTGCAGGATGAAGAGCTGTCTCTTCCATGGATTGTACCTGCTAGGAGCTGCTCAGAGTCTGAACAAAGAAATTACATTTAGAGCAGAATCATGGAGATGTAGGACAGGGACCCAAGCTGTTCCCAGGCTCCTACCATAGAAGAGAGCAACACACTGATGGCTAACTCCTGTGCTTCATGACTTCCAGAAAACCAGTGGCCATCTGGAATGCTGAAGATCTGCAAAACCAGGCTTTCTGTCTTGATGTTCCCTCCCCTGTAAATGCAGGGGGGAAAGCAAGAACATGAAAAACATTTTAAAAAAATACCTTAATGATTTAAGACTTGCAAAACAAATCTGCAAACTTCCAAGGGTGATGTCCAGCAAGAGAGCATTTTTCTTTAATTAAAAGGATTTTTACGTAGCTCATATCAAATCAGTGACAGGTTGGCTTCAATGTTTTGCAGACAAATGCTGGCAAATGGCCTTTAAAGCAAAATTTCTTTTCCAGTGGGGACTACATGTTAGCAGACTGAGCTAAGTGATGTGCAAGAGAGGAGGAACTCTGAGTCCATCTCTGTTATCAACTCCTTCTCTGCCTGCAAATTAGCAAACAGCCAAAATGTGTGGATTTGCCTCTCTCAAAGCTGGTTTTACTAAGCAACATGATGCAGGGATCTCTTGAGATATACAGGCTAGCTCTGAAAGGCCTGAATGAAGTGCAGGAGTCATGTTAAGGCATGCAAGATAATTGTGGTAAGACTTGTGCATAGTTATCATTGTTTCTAGTGTCCAGTTTGCCAGCTTCTCTGCATGGTATTATGTTACATTATGGAAAGGCCATAATGTCTCTGGAGATCTTGAAGATGCAGACATGCAAGGGAATGTGGCCTTTTTAAAACTGAATTTGTAGATCCATAATAATCCCTGCACTGGGAATCTTGACCTGTAAGAGCCACTTGGCACCCTGTGGGAGTTTGTGTTTGAGCACAGGAGGATGCACAGAGCACCTTACCCTTCTGTCTTGGTCACCACAGTACACAAAATACTGTCTCAACATTGTGAGTTTAGATCTATGAGGGAAGCATAAGTCAAAAGCATGGTGGCTGCAGAAAAACAGCCTCCACCTCAAACATAGATGGTGTCCTGGTTTAAGATATCCAGCTGTAGCATTTTAGAGAACAGATGTGAGGACCAGCGAAGAAGTGCCAGGAGAACTTTGCTGTTTTGGGATTTGTTTTTTCTGTGATTGCTAAGCTGGCTTCTGGATCACCAGAAGTATTTTCTGGCAGTCACGTGTTAAACTTTCTAAGTTAATGTTGAATTTGAGCTGGCATTTGACTTCCCACTGAAGTATTTTAAAATAATCTTTTTGGCTAATCAAAATCATATGCTAAAAAAAAAAAAAATTAAAAAAAGAACCTAAAATACACAGTGACACCTAGACCAAAATAGAGTGAAATTGACCAAACTGTATTTAAGCTTGGGTTTGGGTATATAAATAGTAATATTGACTTCAACTGAGCAGTTGGCATGATGACAGCTATCTCACACTGGGGATTAATGGGGTTGTCATCCAGATAGTGACAGAAGAGATATGCTGGTGACACTGAAGTTAGAAGTTTTCTTCTCACAAATGGAGTTAGAACTGTGCAATAGGCTTATGGAAAAATTAGAGCAAAATTCTGGCCCCCAAATAAATCATTAGCAACTGTTATAATGATGAGTTTCAAGTCACATTTCCCTAGGAAGACTCAACTTGCGTTTCTCTTTGCCTTTTTAAATAAGGGGCAGGCTGTTTCTTTCCTGGTCTATAAAAGACCAGCAGGTTTCCCGAGGTATGTCCCTACTTTCCCCTCCGGAGATTTCTATTTATAGCTTTTGAAATATTGGCTAGTATGCAGATGATGTAGCCTGTGCTACTGCAAAGCTGAGCACGTCAGCACCAAGCAATTGCCATACGGGAACTTTAAATTGGAATTGTAAGTGGCTTGGTAGTAGTTGAGCTGACTACTTGATTTCTTCAGCTAATTGGCCAGTTTAATGACAGAACAGAAAATATATCTGAGGTGAGAGGGGGAAAAAAAAGTGTTTCCCAACTGAAATGAAGGAGAATTATTTTTTTTGTACCTCAGCCCAAGTTGAATGATAATTCTTCTGCAAATTAGGTTTTTTTCACCCACCAGTGACTTTAAAATGTTTTTACTGATTAAACATTTTGACTTCTTACTCACTAAGAAAAGAAATTCTCATTTTGATTGAAATTGTTTGGTGAATTTGTGGGCAGATTTGTTTGACCTGAGGTATATTTCAAAGGAAAACTAGTTGCTACAGGAAATTTGCCTTACTTGCTTGCATCTCTAAAATCCTTTCTGCTTCCTTGGACACTAGTTAACTTTCTTCCGCTTTATTTTTCTTCAAGGGTACAATAGAGGTGATCCAAGTCTTTTTAATACAATAGTTATAATTTTTCTCAATGAGCGATATGATTTAGTGAGTTCAGGTGCTTTTGCTCTTGTGTATATTGCTGGATTGGCTGAGTCCTGGTATTGGCTTCTAGACTTTCTATAAAATCAGGCCAAGTTTCGATCAGATCGTCTGAAAGATGTTAAGGCTTCCAATCTAACGATGAAGCTGAAATACTTTAGGCAGTAATTTATTTCAATTAGAAACTTTAGCATGGCAGCATATCCCCAGCACCAACAGAAAAACTGATGCTCTAATGAGCTGGAGTTTCAACGAGTCAATCTCATCTGTTCAGGCTACAAATAAAGAATGTGGCAGTACATGCAGATACATAATAGCACCTCTCAGAAATTATCATTTCTAGAAATGCTTGTTTGTCACTGCTTCCAAAACCTGTGATCAGAATGAGGACATTTGTTTTGAAAAGAAAACCTAACGATGTGCTCTAAGTATGAAAGTGTGGCAGATGCAAGAACTGTTTGGGAGCAGTGATATTATCCTAGTTTTATGTTTTACTGCAGCTTGCCTGCACATAATTAAGGTTGAAAAGGGCTTGGCTTTCTTCTTCTGGAGTATAAAATATCCAGCAGAAGTGGAAGACAGAATTTTTCTGAGAAGTATTGTCCTGTTTTCAGTGCTAGTTTGATGTAGCTCTATTGTTGTATGTCAGACAGAGACTTGGGTTATTTTGTTAGCTTCTTGGTTGATAAACACAGTTTTGGTATTAAGAAAGTGTAATATTAGATAGTCTACAATTCGTAAAAGCATTTTGCCCATTCAGGAAGCAGCAGGCGCTTTATTCTTTGACTTCTTAATAGCACTCTGTAATCTGTTTAGGTTCTTCTTTCCTTGTGACTATGGTTATTGAAGAAAAACAAGCTTTGTGCAATTTGATGTAAAACCTGTGCCAAGATGGTAGGTGGATTATTCACTGGTGTTTTAAATTTAAGAGCAAAACTAGTATTTTTCAAACTTCAGTTTCGGTGTGTTAGGTGTCTGGTATCTTGAGACCATGGCTTTGAGCAGTGGATGATGTTATTATGAAGGTCGTGACGAGAGCTGTTAAAGGGCTTGGACAGGCTGAGAGGCTTGGGAGCACTCCCAGATCCTGCCCAAGGAAGGGTGGCTGGCTGGCTCAGGAGGACAGCATCATTGCCAGGAGAAGAGTCCTGAGGCCCAGGAAAAGCAAAATTAAAGTTCAGATGCTAATTTATTTAGCAGTGTGAATAGGAAATTTTTCCTGCCTTCATAGACAGCCCAGTGCGTGATGTGCTGCGTGGCAGAACAAAGTAATATTTGGCCAGGTACTTAAGCTGTTTGTTGCTGGTTTCATTTCATGACAACCCTGCAGTGCTGCAGAGGTGCTATGATTCAGAGGCTGAAGTTGTATCTGGGTGTAAATAAACCTGTAGATGGCCCTGAGTGTGCCAGCACCAGACTGGCACTGGTGTTTGGCTTGCCCTGTGTCTTCTCAGAGGTAGACTTTTTCCTTAGCAGACTTGTCTGCACACCTGCAGGCATGTGTTGTGTGCCTGGATATCTCTTTGTCTTGTGGCACTGGTTTGGAGGTTGTCACCCTGGCTGTGTGATCACATGCCCTCCAAACCAAACCTCCAAACTGTGCTCACTTCTCCCTCTTCCCCATCCTCAGTCTGTTTTTTCAGGTGCTGAAAATGTACTTATTCTTCCTTTTGTCTTTACCACTGGTTGCTGGGGGAGGGAGGCTGGTGTTTTGGTTTTAATTTCTCCAGGAGCTCAGTCCTCATTGATACTTGCCAGCTCTGAGCTGTTAAAGCAGAGATGCTTTGAGCTGAGTGCAGAAATGTCTGCAAGGGGAAAATCGAGCTGGTTGGTTTTGCTTTAAAAATAAAATAAAGGTCCTGCTAAAATTCACCCATGGGCCAAGGAACAAACATGATAAATTGCAGCCTAGAGGGTAATTCTTCTGGAAAGGTAAAATTATCTAAAAATAGCACCTTAGAATGAAAGTGCTTCATTGACAATAACTACAGTGTTGCTACGGTGATGCTGGAAAAAAAATGATCGTTGATACTTAGAGTGCCACAGAACTGCTCCCCCACCCTCCCATGGCATGAATCAACTGCTAGTATTAAAGTTACAGACAAATTTTGTGTTATATTTCAATATTTTTCCTTGTCTGAATGCTTTTCTGTTCTGCTGCACGTCCCATAGACAAATGAAACACCATCAGAGAAAGGCATTGAAACAAAATTTATTGGTCAGCTTGGTGTGATCTGTCTACGTTTTGTCTCTATTGCAACTCGGTGCTGTTTCTTTTTATCAGAACAGCTTGCTTCAAGAACAAAGAGGCAGCAGTCTGAATGAGACCCAAAGATAATAGCTTGATGGGACTGGTCGCACGTTTGAGGGGTTTTTTTTTTGCCTGCACAAGTAGAAGACATAGCACTGGTAAAATCCGGAGCCTTTTGTTTCAACAAGTTCAAGTTAAATACCTCCCGAGGTAGATGCTATCCTGCTTTTTGAGGATTATGAGAGATGAGAAAGTTGAAACTCCGAGTTTCTTTTAAGAAAATGTAGTTTGACAATAAAGAGCTTTTCTTTCAGCATGCATATCAACAAGAGAAAGCTGGGTAATACCCTTTTGATATACTCAGCCCATTCAGGCCCAGTGTGGGGGATTTGAAATGCAACATGGATTCAGAACGTTTGTAGCTCTGCAGAGACTTTATTTGCAGGCAAGTAAAGCTTTAGAATCTTTTGTGTAGCAGCTGAAACCTACTTAACCGTCTGCCCTAGGTAAAACTGGTAAATGGCTCTGTTTAAAGAGCAGCTGCATCTCAAATGTGATCTGTACAGCTGGCGGCAGACCAGTTGCAGTGTAGATGATATTTTAATTTCCCCATCAAATGCTGTCTGCAATTTGTAGGGCTTTCCTTAGACAAGTGAGACGATAGTAAAACACACAGCAGGTACTGTGTGATATTTTCTGCCTTCCTTGATTGAGGAGACCGGAGTATGCCAGTTACACTGTAGACAATGTTGTATGAATGCTAAAGAAAAATATATCTGTGTGTTCTTAGGATTAAGGTTAATTTCTAGCCACATACAGAGTTCTTGTCTCTGGTTTTTTTCCATGTTGATTTTGGGCTAGAGCCATCAATATGCAAAAAATCACTTTTATATGGTACCTACACTTACCTAAGGAAGATACAACATCAAAGTCAGTCTTATGCGTTCGAGAAGTAATATAATTAGATTTCCAGATGATTTCTAGCCCTCTGAAGATAGAAATTGCATTTTATGAAGGGTAATTTTAAGAGTTGTTGACTGTTGGTGTGGAAGGATGGAGTATTAAATGGCAAAGTAGCATGATTTTATTAACTAGCTTTCTCCAGGATAAATATTGGGACAAACGGCATTGAATTCAGAGGAGATGGAGGCATTACTTTTGTTATGTAATCTTTCTAAATTCTGGATTTGCTAGCTAGAAGGTCTAGCACTCTCCTCTGTAGCTGGTATTCTAGTGGTGAGGAAGAATAAGGAAGTAGAGGAAAGGGAGGCTAGGTTTAGCTTTTTGTGCTGGATGCAGGAAGACAATGATGGGTTCTTATCATGATGAAGTGCTGAGTGCAAGGATTCAATTCACAAGAGCATTTTAGGAAACTTCTGAAGGATTTCATAATGCTTTCCTCCACATGTTTATATATAGCCTATTTCTTTTGTTCAGCTTTGCACTATGCTGGGGTGTGAAAGGCTGTGTTTAGAAGGTTTTGTGATTAAGGTTTAAACGTGCGCTCATCCAGGCTTGCTGAAAATAATGGAAGACTTCTGACTTCAGCATGTTTAAGATCAACCTTATCAGGCAGGAAGCTGAGACAACAGACATCCCTCAGACATCCTAATGGCATGGATTGCCCTGGCCAATAGCACCGGCAACAGAGAGCAGAATTTGCCGTTCTAAATGTCATTCAATGCAGATCTACTTTGCTATCTGCAGATACATGTAGAGAAACAGTATGCCAGTGGGCAGCAAAATTTGGCACAGCTGCAAACACGGGATGCAGAAGCTGGGAGCCATGGCATCCTGTCCAGGGAAGTGGTTTACTTTTCCTGGAGGGTCTGAAATTCAGATAGAACCTGAAAGGAGGTATCCAGGAAGGGGTTGGTCTCTTCTCCCAGGCACCCAGTGACAGAACAAGAGGACATAGTCTCAAGCTGCACCAGAGTAGATTTAGGCTGGGCATTAGGAAGGAGTTCTTCATGGACAGAGTGATTGGCATTGGAATGGGCTACCTGGGGAGGTGATGGAGTTACCATCCCTGGAAGTGTTTAAAAGGAGGCTGGATGAGGCACTTAGTGCCATGGTTTAGATAATTAGAAGGGTTGGGTGATAGGTTGAACTTGATGATCCTAGAGGTTTTTTCCAGCCTGGTTAATTCTGTGAGAGCCTTGCACTCAATACTGGCCCAATACTGCTTAGCAGCTGCTGGGTGACATGGTGTCTCTTTGAGAGTCAGCTTCTCCCAGCTACCACTGAGATTCTGTTACTGTATGCATCTCCTGATTTGGGAAAGGAAATAGCATGTCCATAACGCCCTTGTGCTGCACTTGCTTTGATTAGAGCCTTCTTTGTAGCTCCAAAACAGAACAGGAGCGATAGCTTTGAGAAATGAAAACCAGCGTTTTAAAGGACTGCTAATTCTTAAAGAGGTGGTCACTTCCACAAAGATATAAAGATACACAAAGATATTCTGTCATGGTGGACCAAGCATGTGTCCTTCTTGTCAAAACTGGACAGGTTGTGAAATTGCAAGTTTGCTGGTCGTTGCATGTACATCAGCAAAACCCTTTTTCTAACTACTTAGCTCCTTTTAGATGTCTTGCTTGTGAGAGGTAAAATTTACATGCTGGTGGAGTCGGATTCCTGAACCTGCTTCAAATGGGGTTAACCAATACAGCTCATTACTTGCAATTTCTTTTACAAGGTCTGTCTTCTCAGTGCAGAGGTAATCTAAGATGGTCTGTCATTTTACAAAGTGGCCACGACTACAGTCTCCTGGAATCATTGTCTCAATGTAGGTTAGAGTTGCTGAATAATTTGCCTATGTGTAAAAAAATAAATTCTACAAATAAATCATCTAACCTTTCTGAAGAAAGAACATGCTTAAACAAGAGTAGGTATCTAGAATTTGCTTATTTTACCTCTGGTAGAGGAGTCAGTCTGAATACATGCTTTGTAATGCTAGATCCCTTTGGGATCCCTTCAAAGTGTGTTAAACACCATCTACATATTTCTTCTGCTTCCCTTAATGACTTTTATTGATGTATATCGTTCCTTTCTCTTCTCCTTTGATGATAAGTGAGTTTGCTTAGCAAATGACTGCCCTGTGATGGCCTCTTAGCTCCCCTTACTGGGCTTTGAAACCAAACATTTGCTGAAAATTTTGTGAAAGTTACAGTGGTGTTAGCTCAAACCTTGAAAATCTTTGCCCACCCTTGGATGAATACGTCTGAAGGAAAAGAACTCATAGACAGCCTGATCTGTGATTGCCTTCAGGTAATGGGCAACAAAGACTCTCTGTGAATACAAGCCACTAAAGAGTTAACTCTGAGAGTTTTCACGGGACTACAGGCAGAATATTTTTCTAAATAGAGCTAGAGGCTAAACCCAGGATCAGATACTTGAAGGGAAGATAGGAAATGGCATGTGAAATTAATTTCTCCCTGTAAGGCTAGCACATAATCTGTGTCCTCTTTTAAGACCCAGAGGAGTCCTTTTTGCTAGCAGGCTGCCTCTTCTCAGAGTTTTCCCCTCTCTTGTAGACTCAGTGATTGCAGCCCTTACAAAAGCATGTGCATATACATGTAAAACTTGTGCTTGACACGGAGCCATCTGCTCACCCATAAGTCCAGTGTTGAGCCCCTTTTTTAGAAGGTACAGCAGAGACCCCATTGATTGCAGCCCTGCTGTGGGTAGGGGAACAGAAGCAAAATGGGTGAAAGCTGAGCACCCTGGATCAGTAACAATGCATCTCAGCCTCCATTGCTGCATCTACATTATTTTCCACCCTCTTTAGTTATTTCAAGTAACAGCAGAATGAGGGCAAGTGAGGGGCAAAAAAAACATGACTTAGCTCCCTCCTGCCCTGTGGCTGATGAGCTGCTTTCCATGAAAGACTCTCATAGGTGCTATGTTTCTGCCTCTCTTCCTGCAGTAACTGCTGACGTTAAGGGCTTGTAATACCCAGTGAATAATTTGCTGTGGCAGAATCATCATATTTTATATACACTTGTATAAAACTAATCTTTTGTGTTATTCTGAGAGTCAGAAAGGAAGAGGAACCCTTTCATACATTTCGACCTCATTTAGCAGAGGTTATCTAAAACTTGTTTCCGAGTCTTGCTCTACACTCATAAAGTAGTGAAGATGAAGTGTTGTTCTGCAGTATGTTCATGTGATATCCTGTGCTTATGCTGTGGTTAGTGGAGTTTGAGGAACATGTAAACAGATGTCCTTTTCAGCTTTGGCCTGAAAAACAGTGGCCTCTCATAGACTGAGATGTGGTTATGTTAATTGCTGGTCTTTTAACAGCTCCAGCCACTGCCCTAGAAAACTCCCATGTGTATGAAATACCATCCTTGTGTCTTGGGTTTCTGCAACCAAATTCGTGTAACAGAGAGCTTCAAATGGGCTGGAGACTGGGATTTTATCTTCTACACAGCATCAGCTCAAATGATTTTTGACTCCTTGACCACAAACAAAAGCTGCCCTTCCAGATGTAGTGTTGCTTAGGAGATAGGGTATCAGGCCCACTTGACAATGTATTCAGATATTCCTTTGTTTCTAGATGCTTACAAGCTCTTTCTGCAGCAAGGGTCCTGCAAGTACCATCCCTTTCTGAAGCAGTTACATTATTCTCATAGTGCCTCAGGGTCTCCTGCTATTCATACTGTTCCCACAAAGAATAACAGGACCTCATCCTGTTGACTGTTGAAGAGATGTTTTGGGAATCTCCAGGAGATAAGTGATTTTCCTGTAAAAGACTTTGTTATGTCTAGTGCTCTGTGTGGTGTACCCTTGATGATGCAAAATTTTGCAGGATGGCCTCTCAAAACAAGCTTCAGCTGAGCAAGGTAACCTTCTAAGATAACTCAGCATTAGAGGCTTGTCTGTAGTGAATAAATGCAGAGCAGACTGTTTCATTCTCTTGAATGTGGGTTTTGCTTGGTAAGAACACAGACTAGGAATGTAGATACAGCTCAGGCTTTCGGTTGTAGCTTTGTAATTCTATGTAAATCTTAGCAGATCTTGTGCTCCAGCTAAAACCCTGACAATTTGATAAGGCTACAAGCACTTAGCCTCATGGACAAGACAAAATGGTTTGCCTTGATCTTTCTTTGGTGTCTGTATATGTTGATTTTTAGCTGATTGTACCAACCTTCTTGGGTTAGGCTCTGAGTTTGGATCCATCCCAAGGTCACTGCTTTCAGCTTTTGGACTGACTATTCACTGGAGGCAGTTTTCTAAATGTAAATCATCCTAGCTAGTGCTCAGAGGAAAAAAAAACATTCCCGCCCTCCTCGAGCCCTTCTTTCATTCTGTGTCAACAAAACTGACGACCTTCAAGCTTTTTGAGAGCACAGATCCACAGTTCAAAGCCCCAGAGCAGATGCAGTACAGTTAAATAGTCCCTGGTCAGTCAAGTCATTGGTTGATTGCAAGTTGGTTTCATGTCCCTCCTGGAGCTAGCCTGCTAGAGGTGAAGGGAGTCCCTCTTGAGCTGTAACTTATTTCTGCAGTTGAACTGTATCTAGAAATGCATTGATCTTGATTTGTCAGACACATCTGTGAGCCAGTTTTGTGAGTTCAACTTCATAAATATCTGTTTTCTTCCAATAACATGAGATCTCTTGCTCGTGACACTAAACCTGTTGTCCCCACTCAAGTAATTGACTGAAATAGTCATCATCCTGAAGATCATGCAGTCTTAAGCCTACAGTATTGTTCTTGCAGAGAGAAAACCTCTTTGTGTTCTGTAACAATTTAGTGTATTTGAATCTCTTCATGTTGGTAGAGTGCTTAAGTGCACGAGCAGAAGATGCTTTACGATGGGCAGTTAGCTAAAGGAAACATTTCTGGGAAGTAGCTGTCTCCTTAATATTTGTCTATGTTCTTACATTGATACTTCTCAATTTTAATGTTGTTTTTTCCCCAAAAATAATTTAATTTACAGCAATTATCCTAGCACATCTGAGGGAAGATTAGTCTATTTTCTCATTGGAGCCTCTCCTGTTGCCTTTACACAAATGCTCCCTTGAGTTTCTTGGTTCCTTTGCTGTTAAAAGTTATGATAATCACTAACTTTAAGTTAAACAGGACTGCATACAAGAATGCATGAAAAAAAAGTCTGCCTCTCAGAACTTAGAAATTCTGAGTATGATTAAAGATGCCTGATAACCTTAACACAGTCCCCCTGGGTGTTATTAAACAGACTTTGGCTATGTGGTGCTGTGTGGCCCAAGGGCTTACTTGAGCCTAACTAATGTGTAGCTCAGGATGATAGCCGTGGCTCGTTCCTTCTTGCTTCCAAAATCCTTTCTTCACGCAAGAAGTGTGAGCCCTGCTTGGCTACTGTACTACTAAGTGCAAGAGCATTTGCTGCCGTGCCCGCAGTGTTCCTAGTGGAAGGTTTTCTCTCCAGATGCACTTTTGCAGACAGGAGACAGCAAGTACAGAGAGCAGCATATGACATTATAATGCCTCTTGTCTACCATGTAGGAATAAGATCTGTAAATAAAGCATGGTGCAGACCAAATACTTTGGAAGAGCTGTAGCTTAGTGACTGAAGGACAACTTCATACTTATTCATCCTTAGCATTATGTTCCAGGACCTAGAAACTGGCTTTCTTTGAATCAAACATTTAAGGAGACAAGCTGGATAGCCTTACATCCCTCTGGAATGTCTGTTTGAGGCTAATGCTTGTGCATTAGGGATGTGAATGCTTGGTCTGCACAAGTTATGAGAAAATGACTTTGCTGTCACACCTTGCCTGTGTGGAATGGACCTTGCATGAAGAAGAGGTGAGCAATGAAACTGCTCTAAGCTTTACCTTGCAGCATGTCCACTGCCGGAGTTTGTTGGTATTGGTGGCTAGCAGGACATTTGGCACAGGACAAGGGATAGTCAGATGGTGCTGGCGCTCCTTACTCTCGCATCTGGTTCTCAAAAAACACTCCATAAAGCAGCAGTAAAATACATGGACTACTGTCCAAGTATGTGATTGCTGCAGTGTCAGAGGATGCTGCTTTCTCTTTTCTCATGGATGCAAATGTGGTTGTACATATCACAGTGAAAGAAAATCTGGTCCCCTGCACCCAGGTCTGCAGCATGGTCCTGACCAAACCAGAGTACTTGTTGTTGTCTCGAATTTCGCTTGGCTTCAGTGATTAATTCCACTGACTTTACGAGTGCAAGCAAACTCTTCTCAAACACATCAGAAACCAGTTTCAACAAAACCTTCTCAAGGAAAATGCATGTATCACAAATAGGTAGTTCTCCATCCCCTCTGCCTAGTTCTGGAAAATAGGAGCTGTGTTTTTGTATCTAAAGCAGCAGTATTTCTTCATCTCCATCTCCAGTTTGTGGTGACACTTTGGATGAAAAAGCTTTCCTCAGACATTTCTTCTGCTTTTAAAGGGAGTAGCAATACAGGAAGTTGGCAGTCTAAGACATCCAGTGGCACATACCACACAGCAAAATTCTCTGGAATCACACGTTTGTCTTCAAAATGTGGGAATGATTACACTCTCCTCTGTTGAGAAATTGTACCAGTCATATAAAGAGATTATGATGGCGATGGTGATGATTTTGTAAGGGCCTCAAATATTCTTAGCACATTATGAGGGATTAAGTAAATTTTTCTACAACTTTTTAAAGCACAGAAGGCACAGTTCTGCAATGTGGCAGAACAGCTGCTCGATTTTTCACAACAGCTAAGCATAGGCTTAACTGTTAAATGCACACTTAAGTGCATAGCTGCATCAAGACGATGAGCTAAGTTGGAGCCTGATATTTCCCCAAAATGCATGTAAATAAGACCTTTAACACGTGATCTGTTCAGGCCACTAAATCAGCTGAATGCTGCTTCTTGGATGCGTGTTCTGAAGTAGACAGTGCCTGTAATGTCCATCCGTACAGACAGCTCCCTTTTCTCTCCTGAATGAAAGAAGAAGCTTATTTCAGCCTACACGGTGATGCCAGTTGGAGTGCTGAATGTCTAAAATGGGTCTGTTTTACTGGCTACATCTCTGATTTGATTCTAAATCATTTGTGATGAGAAGAATTTACCTTTATGAAAAAGGCTAAATGAAAATCTGCAGTTGTGCTTTGTGAGTGAAATTGAAAAGGAATGCCAAAAGAGGCAAGGACTTCATCTCTTCATGTAACGGTCTGGATAAAATGCATATTTAGTATTGAATTTGGGCAGTATTTAATTATGCTGGTAGCAGTGAAGGAGCTTTATATTTAGACATGGTATAATCTGCTGAATTATAATTTCCCAGCAAGGAAAACTATAGCTATGCAATATTTGGCATGATCTGTTGTTGTTTCCATGATTGTTTTTGTTGCCAAAAGTCCAGTTTCATCAGGAACTTTCTACATAGACTACCCTACCAGACACACAGTATGGTAATATACCTGGAGGTTGTTGGGTATTTTAAGCTTTGTGCAGTAGATTTCTAATTCTGATGTTAATGAAAGTGAGGGTGCTGACAGAGGCTGCTGGTTCTGCAGCCAGCAGGATGATCTGTGCCAGATCATCAGCCTTGCAGCTGGAGGTGGAGGCCTCTTGGCCAGGCTCCATAAGATGGCTTGTTATATGAGCCAGGGTTCCACCTTCTCCAATTCCTGTGGTGTTCTTCAGTGAAAGGATAAATGATCTATCCCCAGGGAACCCACCAAACACACAGACAGTGAATAAGCCATTATGGTAAAGCACAGAGAAGCAGCAGATCAGGTCCTTTTTAGCTTTCTTGTAAGGAGACTTTAAAACTGTGATCCAGTGCTTTGCAGGTTCTGGTGGTATTCCCCAAGTTTGCTGTGCTTTGGATGCTGTACGATGCAGCTTTTCAAATGTACCATGCCAGCACCCCACATTTCCTCCTGCTCAGTAAAGGACAATGCACTGTGATGTGGTGAGCTGTAAAATAACATTCAGAAAGCAGTCATTAGGTGCTGCACTGATATCGTGAACTGCTAGAGGTGAGCCTCTGAGAGACTGGACAGTTGTTAAAATAAGGAGATGACAGAGGAGCATGAACCCAGATCACAGCTCCCATGGAGCCTTAGTCTGTGGATTGACTGTACAACTTTTCCCTCCCAGGAACAGGGGTTAGATAACAAGGATAGTGTTGTTGATGTCCCATCTGATACATATTATGAGGGAGGTCATGCAAGTTGCATGAGAAGTCTAGTTCAGGTAAGGTATTATTGCAGCAGGCTGTTACCACAGTGTGAAACAGGCACTTGACTACCATGAAACAGGATTCTTTGTGAAAGTTCAGCAGCTAAAGCCCAATATTACAATGGCATCCAAGTGAGTAAGTGTAAGACCGTCTTTAGTATGATGGCCTACCTGCACAGAACTAATTACAGGATCAATATTAAAACATGAGTCACGGATTTGTGTGATTTGTATCAAGAGTAACTGAAGTAAATCAAACAGCATGGAGTACTAAATCTTCTGGATACTGGGAAAAAGCATATTGCTCTCCATGACAAGCAGCAGTAGGAATTGCCAACTGCATTCTGAAGGTGGAGAGAACTGTGGCTAAGGGTTAACATTCCTTGCCTAGAGGTGCAAAATTAGTCAGAGGCTTTATTCCTAAGCACATTAAAAGGAAAAAAAAATCCTCTTTTTCTCCTGCAATGTGCATATCATTTTGCCATTCTGACCCTGGTGGGAGGCAGCCAGGATGAGACTCTCTTTTTCTACCAACATCATTGGGCTGTCCTAGTGACTGATGTAAACAGGGAGCATTCCTCTGCATTGTCAATTCTGCTCTTTTGGTTTCTTTACCTTTGTGCTCACACATTACTCTAACTTCTGTTTGACTTATTTGTTTGCTGTCCACATTGTAGTGCCACCTAGTCTTTGGTACCATACCATGTGTCTGTCATCTCCTCCTAGAGAACCTTGTCCTGGAATTTCTTCCTGCATAGATCCTCCAAAAATTTGTAAGAAATCAAAAAATGGCTAATTCTGCTTGCTTAACTGCTCATAGGACATGTTTACCAGACGTTGAGTCATGTTCTCCGTGCACCTTCAGCCTGGAGAAGAAACCTGACTTCCAGACCTCTTTGAAGAAGCTTCATGGGAATTTCTGATGCTCACCATGTCAGACAGTGTACAGAGACACTGACCTGACCCTCAGCACTAAGCCCAGCATGACTGGGGCCTTGCTGTCTGCCAGTGCTTAGTCCAGGTGTTATTCTCAGAAAAATTAATTTGTATTTGGTTTGTTGTCAAAAGCATCCCCAGAAAGAGTATGCTGCCTTGTGAGACTCATAGATGATAGTGAGCACTTTGTGCTCCAAGTATCTAGGGGTGTGTCAGGTAACAGAGAATGACATTTAGGAAAGTGGGTGTTATTTAATGTTACTCCTGACTCTAGTGGGAGACTGTTTTGCAGACCCCTCTGAGCAGGACTGCTTCTTGGGAGGGTTTTGCACATGTATTTCAGCCTCCTGTGCTTGTATCAAGTTGCTTCTAATTGCATAAACAAGAGTTATGACATAGAAGTTAATGACATTATTGGCTAAACAAGAGTTGATTGAAGGGATGTAAGGTACTAATTTTTCAGTCTGAAAAGGAAAGATTAGGGTGGAGGAGTATCCCTGAAACAATGCTATTTTGTCTAATGCCAGCTATGTGAAACTTATCCAAGAGGCATTGATTTTCCCATTAGAGGTTGTACTACATTCACCTCATTTATCTGAGTATTCTTAGAGGCAAAGACTTTGTAAATTGACTTTGGATAGTAAACTATAAATTGAGATTTGCAGTCTATGGTATGTCAGGGTTAACTGGCTGGAAGTGGGAAACTATTGCCATCTTGCTTCTGTGACTTCCCCTGTCATCATTCATAGCACTGTGATTGGCACTGACTTAAAACCTGGATTACTCCTGAGGGTCTACAAATCATCCTGTTCCTATCCTTAGTTCCTCACCAGTCTTCTAAGAATATCTCCCCAACACTTTGTGAGATGCTGGAATACTTGGACATAGCAATAGAAACCATTCATGCATTCCCTGACACAGAAAGTTCTTCCCAAGACTGCTGGGGAAACTTGCTGGATGAAGAGGAGTTATCACATCCTAAGGTAGCTTTCAACTTGAGTTATCATGAGACTAAATTTATGTGGGTTTTTTTTATATCTGAGAAAGGTTTATGTGTAGTCAGCTAAAGTCTTTGAGCTCTTTCTGTGCAGATTCCATGAGCCAGCCACACTGCAGATCATTTCATCACTAACCCTAATGACTTGCCAAGAGTACTGCTTACATTATGCTTTGTGAATATTGCTTTGGACAATGAACTCCACCATACCAGAAGACACAGTGTATTAGAATGCATGATATGTGCAAAGATTTCATTGAAAAGGTTAAAATTATGGATCAACATTACCAGGTTTTCTTAGTGAAAACCCAAAACCCAAAGGCTTTTAAACTCAAACATGTATCAGAGCATAACCCAAAACACTGAGAAAGCAAAAAGCTTGGGATTTAACATCAGGCAAAGGAGCCAGTCTCTGCTTTCTGGCCTAGAGATGAACTGACAATGCACAGATTACTTCCCTGAAGCTCACACCCTTCACCTCCAAACCAGGACAGCCGTATCCAAACCATCTAGGTGGCACAGGTTGGGGCACACCCTTAGACTATGCCCAGGAACTATCTGGGAGAGGATGTGACCTTGGGGGTGGACAACACAGAGCAGTGTTCAGGTGCAGGGATGAGTTTGTCCAGCCTGATTGATGTAGAGAACAACTTTGTACTTGAATCACTTCCAGCTAATGGACAGCATGACAAATCTCCCTTAGAATTAGGTTTTTCATTATGTTTTTAATGAGGTACTGATTACCCTGTACTAATTGATGTGGGCCCTGAGCAAACAGAAGCAAATGAAAACAATCTGGCAACTGGCTGCTCCCATGCATTGATGTGCTTAGGATTTCCTTATGGCTCATTGAATGCAGGCTGGTGGTACACTGAGGATGAAGTGAGATGATGACATTATAGAGTCTGTTCCATGAATTTCACTAAGGTGCCTGTCATCTTTTTTTATTTCTTTCTCTCCTATTTGCAAATTAATTGAGTTCATTTCTAGTACCTGCTTCACTTCCATTTTTGTTAGCTAGCTTGTCTGGACAAGCGATGGTTTTAGGCAGCCAAGTAAAATAGAGTTGTCCTCAAGTAAACTGTTGGTGAATACATTTTGTATCTGGCTTGTTGGGTTTTCATGAGGGTATTTCAAGCTCAGTTCCTGTTCATGGAGTTCTCTGCTTGCTTCCAGTAACAGAGACACTTCTGTTTAAGATAATCAGTATATTATATGTCTATAGCTGAAATGCAAGCACTGGATGAAGTATTTCTATCTAATTCTTAGGGTAGGTGCCAGACAGCTTTAGGAAGATTGACCTTTCAACTGTACCCCCAGCCCTTAGGACTGTCAATTAAGTGGTTGCTTTGGTTTTAAATGCAGATTTTCATTCTAGGCACATAAGCTAAATTTCATCTTGAATCACCTTAACTTGACTTTGAGAAAGTCAAGTCAAAAGCCTAGTGCTTGTTGAAAGTTAAGCTACTTTATCTAACGTTGATTTTTGGTGGATTCTTACCCACTTTAAAATACATAGGCCACTATTATCTTTTGCAGTGTAAACACTGTGGAAAATGTCACATTTAATAAAAACTGTGACCTCGTTCTCAGCCTTGTTTTAAATCAGTTTCATTATTTTACTCAAAATGTTATTTATTCATGTATTCAAATATATTTATTCAGTGAAGGCAGAGATATTTTGATTAATTCAAAGACTAAATGCTCTGTACTTCCCATGCAAATTGCAAAAAAAAAAAAGTAAAATTCTCTTTGTACTCTGAAGGCTAAATACATCATCAGAATGTAATGAATGCTGCTGCTTGTGCACGGTTGAGTAAGGATTCATGTTGTCATGAATCTCTCTCCATGGCTTTTATTATTACAACAAAAATAAAATTCAGCACATGCGTTATATATCTACTCGATGCTTATTTATGGACCCCATTTAAAGGGGAAGTGAATTAAGTGGTCAGCTGAGCTGTACCAGTTACCCAGCCTGGTACTGTGGCATAACCCCACTATTTCTCTGCTATTATTTCCATAATTCTATCAACTTTGCCTTTCACAGTTGAAATTTTTACTTCTTAAAAATTGTCAAAGCAAGAGAGGTAGGATTAAAAAAAACCCAAAACACTCACCCATTGTATTAATTGATTTCCCAGTGAAGTGGGGGTTCATTGACCTGACTTTGGAGGGGGCAGAGCTCAGACTGACACCGCGCACTATTGAGCAGACAGAGCCACGTTGTGTTATATAAAGAGTGTGCAGCTTGACAGTATGGCCAGGCTCTGGCCCTCCCACCTTTATAAACCCTGGCTAAAACTCAGAAAAACACTGGAAGTTAATAAATGAAGCTTTATATTTACAGCAATGCACAATATACAAGCAGATATTTACAAGATATAACAGATATTTACAAATATATACAGTAAAAAGGGAATACAGACACCACACCCCTCCCGGAGACCAAAATCCCCAAGAGAGGGTAACCAAACCCCCCCTACCACCTTTCCCCCCTTCCCCAGCCTTATCTCACCACCTGTTGATGCTGCAGATAGCTGAAGATTGGTCAGAGAGATTAGTGGCAAGAAGAAATTAGTAGTTTTAGTGATTTTACTCTGAATTAGCTAAAAGACAAAGAGACAAAGAGAAGCAGCTGCCGTGCCGAAGGGTCAGAAGCCCTCTGCTAATCTGGTTGTTTTGGGAACAGCTCTAAAAACAACTTTTTTTTTCTTCTTCGTAAAACTTGGTGAAGTGACACACTGTGTTTAACTCTCTCTCAGCCAATAGTCTAATTTCTCACTCAAATCCTCCAATTAGCTCAAACCAACACAGACATCAAAAGGGATTCAGACTGGGCCTGATGTTTTCAGATAAAATCACCTACAGAATTTCTGCAGAGGCACTTTAGCATGAGAATACAGAAGCCTGGTAAATTTGGTTCCTTTTTATTTTAAATAGGGATCTAGGACAATACATTTACTTTCTATGCCCTCAGTACTGTGGCTGAGAGTCGACTCTGGCACATTAACCCCTTGCACAGGTCCCAGGCAGAAACTCAGCTTGCCATGACTGACGCTGATATGTCTAGCCAGGTCTGGTGGTGAGGGTATGGCAACCATGGACTTTTCTTCAGCTCTTGTGCAGTCAAACTGAACTCAAGGTCTGGATGCCCAGCACCCAGGAAATCTTATTTTGCATTACCCCAAACCTGCTGCTTCTTCTGCTCATCCTGTTGTTCTTGACCAAAATGGAGAAGCAGCTAGTGCATTATAGAGAAATTTTGTTATGATTCCCTATCTGGTGGACCTGACCTGCATATGGTGGCCTGTGAGACATACAGCAAATAACTTCCATGTAGCCTGCTGTAACCCAGGCTGCCATTCACACCTCTGGCGCAAGGCCCACGTGCATACTGGACTGCCGGCCCAAAAGGCTGGCAGCTTTCACCAGACCCTCTGCTTGTAAATGGCTGGAAAAGGGTTAAAGGTAAGTGGAAAGCCACTGCCTCTTTGCTCTGCAGTGTTGTACCGAATGACTGACAGTAGCATGGGCCAGGCCTTTGCCTGAGCACCTTCCAGAAGACTAATTTTCACCTGCAGGGCGAAAATTTCACTCTTAGATCTCTGTACCCATCTTTCTCTCTCATGTGGTTTCTGATCCCCAGGAGGGACTTCTGTTAACATTAACTGATCCTCTGTGTATTATGGATCTGAAAGCAGAAATTTTGTTCTATGCAGACAATAATAAAAAAAAAGACAGCCTGTTGGAACCTTGTACAAATTGCTGGAAGAAACAAGGAGGGATTTGTTCTGGTTCTCCATAGATTAGCTCTTTCACACCAGCTTGAAGGTTCCCAAACTGGCTCATGCAGCACCAGGCAGTGTTCTATCTTGAAGCAATTTTGTATCACAGTATGGAAATTACTATAATTATGTAATATGGAAATTTCCAGCAGAGACACCTGTTCCCCTTACCTGTGATAAAGCTTCCCTACTCATACCATTTTGCACACAAGTGTAGTTTATCTAAACCATAAGGTGCAAACCAGCTGATTTTTTAATCAAGATCTAAATTAGAATATTGCAATAAGACTATTTCTTTTTCACTTAAAATATGTGTGTTTCTGTATTTCAGTAACAAGATTCCACATTACACTAAATAGTTTTTAGTGTATGAAGCGTGACAGGACAGTAGCTGTCTATCTAATAATAGGTTCTGCGAGCTGTGTCCGTAATTTGAAAGTATCCATCTGTCTGCTAAGGCATGTCCTTCACATGGGATTTGCCCAAAATAAGAACATTCTGTTCCAAAAATCTGGTTACAGAAATTGGATTGTTACTGAAAGCATAAAATACTGCCTTGGCAGGAACTTCCCATTGGCTTCTGATGACTGAAGAGGCAGAAAACGTGACCTGCAAGGTTGGGAAAATGTCTTCAGGTCGAAACTTCCCAAACCTCAATGTCTCTCTTATGTTCCTCAAAGCCAGAGAGATTAAAGCAAACACCGGCACCATAGGAGGCACACGCAGTACACTGTCAGTCTGTTGTTCCAGACATCAAATTCTCATCTGTTTGAAGTCCTTAGTCACATCACTGTGTAAATTTTCAGGACTACACTCCTTCTTAGGATAGCAAAATCATGGCCCTTGTCATTTTTTAATTCCTCCTGTTTGAAAACTGTGATGTGAAACTAAATAATAAAAACTAATAATTTAAATTACCTTCTTCTTAGCAGTCATCCACTGAACCCTCAGCAGGGTGTGTTGCATCCTGCAAAAATTCTCATAACGTCTCAAGTGGATATTTTCACGATAGCTACTGGACAATTCCCATCATTTGAGACTAATGAAACAGAGCAGCCCACAGAGGCACAGAGACTGAAAACATTTGTAGATTTTTTTGTTTGGTTGGTTTTTTAAAGAATCTGCTCTGCATTCCCTCATTATAGAAAGTGTCACTTTTCTCTGAAATGGCTGTTGATGAACCTAGCCCTATTTGAAAGAATATCTTCTTTCAAATCTGGCTTGGCAATGAAAAGAACATTGCCACGACAAGGCCAAGCCCATTAATGTTATTTCTATTCTCACTTTTTCATTTTGTTTGTCTTTTGATTTGGATCTGTTCAGTTTATCCATCTATTAATTACTGAAACAGAACTTTCTGGTCTCAGCTATCAGTCAGCCCTTCACAGCTCTGGACATTGCACAAACACAATGGAGAGAATTCCAAATTTGTTGAAGTCACTGGAAGCTTGACATTGGTTTTTGTAAGGTACATGATCCAAACCAGAGTCCTCTTGCAGTGAAATGTAGGCATGGTTGTGAGCATTTTCATTGAGTGGTGAACTCAGTAAGAAAATGGAGAAGTACGATGCAGAAAGGGAAACAGTGGACTAGAAACTGGGAATCCTGTGTTTTTATTGTCTTGCTACATCAGTAGATGCACTGCTTGCAAAATGTTAATAACAGAAGGCTGGAACACTGTTGGGTGTGAAACCTGTCTCTGCCACATACTCACCATGTTAGCTTGATCTAGTTTCACATTTATTGAATGTCAATAATGTTTACATTTCACAGTGGGGCTGAGAGTTTTGTAATTGTGGGGTCCACCTATGCCCCTGCTCAAACATAAGCCTTCTGCTTGTGCGCAAATATCCCAAGTGCAAGTGTGCCACTTTTTTCTTTGCATAACAGATAGGGCCAGTCCAGTCAGGATTTTGCTAGCATTCACCTACTTGCAGCAGTGAGAACACTGCTGAGTGCTCTTTTTAATCTCTGAGTAAAATATGTGTTTTCTCTCTCCCAAGTGTCTATATTCTAAGTTAGATACAAAAGATAAGTTAGCATAAGTTACCGTTGTCTAGATTTAGACTTTTAGGAACTCTGTCTGCATATAGTCTGTGGTTTCTTGACTTTGTTGAACCACAGAGGGAGTAAGCTTGCATCATGCCTGATGACCACAGCCAGAACTAGTTAAGTGGTTGCTTTGATGTAATTAGAGCTTGTTTTTAGATTTAATTGCATGCTATTTAAAGGCCGAGAGGAGGAACTGATTTACAAGTCCTCTTAAACTTCACATGAAGACCATGAAAGCACAGAAGGCAGAGACTTATTTTTTTTAAAAAGGCAAAACAAGGGTATTGGTGTGTGTTTTAAAAACACATCTGTAAATTTTCCCTCCAAACTTGTATTTGTTATTCTTCACAATAGCTGTATTGCCGTGAGCTGCCTATTGAATAATTGTAGCATCCTCAAACAAAATTTTGTTACATAAATAATTTCAGAAAGTGTTTTCGTATGGTGCTAGTGCATCTTTTTAATTATAATGTCTTTACCCATCCCATTTAATCTTGGGTGCAGAGTTTTTTTTTAAATCTCCAGGAAGTCGTATGTTGCCTCCCCAGCTGCATTCCCCTGGTTTCACATACCCACACATTTAATTTATTTTGTTAATTTGACAGCAAAGCCATTGGACTGGCCATTTCTGGAAAACCAGATGGTCAGAAACGCTCACGGCTCTATGACTCACAAAACACAAGGCTTGGTTTGCCACAGTCATTGTTCATGAGTAGCTCTTGCATTGCAGCATGGCCAAGCTCACAAGGCTTGGTTTGCCCACAGACATTGTTCATGAGTGGCTCCTGAAGCATGGTCAAGCTCACTGCCCCTCCCACTACCCCTGCCTACCCCAGCTTTCAAGTTCACTGGAGGCTGGGTCAACTACAGCTTCTGTCCTGCCTGCCAGCTGTACAGGTGGTCAGTGTAGCCTTGGGTGACAAAGGCACCCATTACTTCTCCTTTCCAATGGCACAACAGGAACAACTCATGAGAGGTAAGGGACAACCCAGAGCTATACATCCTGTTCCCACTGATGGTGGTGCTGGACAAGAGCATGCACCAGTCAATGCAAAAAAAAAAAAAGAGTCAAGCACAGTTTGTGGATTTTCCATAGAAAACTAATGTCAATTGCCAAATCCATTTTCCCCTATTCTGGGAGCCATTCAGTAAACTTTCTTTCCTGAAGCTAGAGTGAAACTGCCATCATTTACTGCAGTGTTTTAAGCATCTTCCCTTCACTAAAACTCGATTTTTGCTAATAGGCCAGCCTGCATTTTCTTTCTCTTTCTGAATTACATTAATGGGCCCATGAGCTGGCATTTCCCTCTAGAGAGTCACTCTTCCTTCCCTAGGAAGAAGCTGGCATTTCCAAGAACAGTTGCCTGTACAGTTTTGTCACCTGGGATGGCTCAGCATGGGATCAGGCCAGCTAACATCTCTGCTGCACTGCTGTGCCCACACAAATGAATGAGATGGAGATGAGTTAGTATCACTGTTGATCTGCTGCCCTTGTGGGACACTTTGTCCCCTCTCCTGACCATGCTAAGTGGGAAGGACCCTATGGGACTACACACAGTCTTGACCCAATGTTGTATTGGCTTGTGGTAAGCATCTGTCTCCAGGTTTGTTCTGGGTGCTGAGAGCTCCTCCCCTGAAGAGACTCTGAGTGAAGTCTGTGTGGTTTGTCTCTCTGTGCACCATGGATACCCTGGGATGTGGACCTGCTCACTCCCTGATGGAGTAAATGTTCTTTCAAACATGATGTCTTGTGAGGAAGTGGTGCCATCGTTTACCTGGCATCTTTGACTCTACGTCTAGGGACCTGGCTGCAGTTACACCTTCTGAAGGCCTCAATCTGGGAAGTGCTATTATAGAAAGAGGGCAGAAGGTTTTCAGATTATTAGCGTCTATGTCTATAGTCCTTTTACAGAACTGTATGACTTTGTAAGTGCAAGTCCTTGGGCATAAACCAGAGCAAGCCATGCCTGGGAATGAAAACCAGCCTCTAGAATGAAAATCCTATCCAACAAATGAACAGGGAACTAAACTCAGAATTGAGGTTATCACAGTGGTTTTCATTCATCAATTTTTAACTGACCCATTTCCACATTCAGAATCTTCTGAACATGGGTATATTAATGGGGAAAATAAAGAAAGAAGGGAATAAAAAAACCAGCAGAATATCAGAAAAAATGCTTCTCAACAGAGAGGTGCACTAGAAGTATGAAACATTTTCCTCCACAAAAGCAAATGGGCTTTAAAAACAAGACTAGACAGTGCATTGAATATGGCACACTATGATGCTTCACAGCAGGAGGAGAACTTGTGAGTGAAAACATCTCTTGTAGCTCACACCCATTATGGAATAAGATTTTCAAAGGCTTGATAAGAAGCCCTTGCTGCAGGAACTCCCACATGTAGTTTTAAACACAACCATCCCTATAACACTGCTGGTAACACTCCCAGAAGCCCAGGTCAGGATTCAGAATGCACCAACGTCTACTACTGGGTGGAGAAGCTGTGCAACTTCTGGCAGTAACCAGTCCTTTGGCTTGATAACATCTCTCTGTGCCACTGAGTGGGTGAAAAGATTTCTTCAGGACTTTAAAAACCAAACTAGACAGTGCATTGAGTATGACAGGCATGGTATGCAGCTCTTAATAATATCAGACATTCTCAAAGAGTCAAATCCAAAGCTTTTGGAAATCAAGAGGAATGATTCCACTGACTTAACAGCTTTTTGGATCAGGCCCACATGTGAGATTTTTTGTTTTGACATTGCCTGAAACAGGGGAATTGGTTTTGTGATAGTACAGCTCCAGATTGCAGGCTCTGCATCTTGTTTTTTTAAAATTCAGAACAACTCAGCTTTCATTAGGTTTGTATTATCTCTTATATTACTACAATCTTTTTTTCATTTCATAAATATTAATTACCTAGACAGTCTCTTTTGTTTAGCAGTTTTCATCTATCACAGACTTTTGTGTTTCCTTTCCTGTCTTGTCCCAGAGAGATGTCATCCTCCTGCCATCAAAAGCTAGTGCTTCTCAAATGAAGCTCTTCAGCCCAGAGATGTAGAAGCAATATTTTTACTACATATCATTTATGTTTTCTTTTCTCTGTTGTTTCCTGTTCTGATTCTAACACCAGAGCTAGGCTCTGATTCCACTCGCTTCCTTGGAGGGGACTGTAATGCTTTCAAAACCTGTTCACCTACTTTTTTCTCCTGTCATCCATGGACAGATATTTTAGAACATTCATTCATCTTTGTACTGATGTCAGGGAACGAGGTTGCTTTCCTGGATGCTATTCAAATCCACAGAGCTGTTCCCAGGCAGCCCATGGCTTTGCTACCGGTTGGGTTTTTTTCACTGAGTCATTCAAACTACTTTTCCTTCACCTTCTCTACTGCATTTCCAGTTGATTTTAATGCAGATCAGTGAGATGCAGTAGGCTGAAGGAGGCAGGCAGAGTTGCAGTACTTAGTTTAAGCTGTACCTTGCTAACTAACTTTGTAATGCTGCTCCTCCAAAGTGGGCTGCTTTGGCTTAATATTGTCCACCTATTCTAGAGAAACTGTATGCTTCTCACGTCTCTGTTTCTTGCAGTGCACCCAGTACTTTCCAATTTAAAGAAAACAACAAATGCCTTCTTTTGCTTCTCAACATAACCTTTGTAGATCAATGAACTTTGGGTTTGTTTTTTCTTCAGTAACATGCGGGCTGATTTTCAGTGGTGTGACAAACATATTATCAAATTAAAAAGCAGACCAACACATGTATCCCTCTGTGGTGGTTTAGGAGTTACCTGCCCCCCTCCCACACATATTGAAATAACCCAGGCTAGGACTCAGTCAGGTGGAAGTTAATAAACGAAACTTTATATTTACAGCTTTGCACAATATACAAGCAGATATTCACAATGTATAACAGATATTTACAGATATATACAGTAAAGAAGGTAATACAGAAACACCACACCCCTCCCAGAGATCAAAATCTCTAAGAGGGGTTTCTAACCACCCTTACCACCTTCCCCCCTTCCCCAGTCTTATCTCACCATCTGTTTCATGCAGCAGATAGGTGGAGGTAGATCGGCCAGGGGGATTAGCAGCAGAAAAGAAGTTAGTGGAATTATTCAGATTCAACTATGAGAGGCAGGGAGAAAGAGCCGTGCAAGAGCCACAGCCCAAAGTGGTCTGAAGCTGTCTCAAACTGTCTGACTTATCTATGTTTGGGTTACAGCTCTTAAACATTTTTTTTTCTTTCTCAGTAAAGCTATGAGTGAAGTAGCATCATCAGTAGCACCATCAAATTAGCCTATAGTCTAATTTCTCATTCAAATCCTCTGATTAGTTCAAACCAGCACACCCTCCCTTTTTGTACTGATTTTTTTTTTTTTTTAATCCCAGTACAACATCTTGGAGTTCTCTGAGTGTACTGAGCTTTGATGGCTTTTGGTTAGATCTCAGTGGCATACAAGGGAATTGTTTTGATAAGTGAAGACTATATGTGTCTCTGCAGTATATGCTATGTGTTTTCACAACAGGTGGTACTGAATATCTGTTACTAATTTCTCAGAGGCACCAACTTGATATGGAACTTAAACCCGATGGTGAATCTCACAGGTGTTGGTCAGGGAAAAAATAACAAAGAGGTGAAGTTGTAAGACTAAACCAAATACTTTGGTTACCTGTAATCTGCTGATACCAGCATTCTTTACTGCCAAAATTTCTCAACCTGAATGTTGAGACTGCAGTTCAATATTTTATAATACTGGGAATACTAGAAGCTACAGAGAGGACAAATAGTTAAAGAGACAGTTTGTTTTGAAATTCCTCTGGAGAAATACCAGGAACCAGAGCTGAAAAATAACCCAGATCTCCCATCTTAAAATAGGAGCAAAATCAGAAAAACTGGAAAGTACTGACAGCATTGGGTTGCCATGAACCTGGCAGAGTTGCACTTGACAGGGAAGAGGTGTTGGGAGAGGACAAGGTTCAGCTTGTGAAGATGGTAGAAAAATACAGCACCATTGGACTGGTTCTTTGTGGCTTGCCTCTCACATCTGGCGGTATGGATGAAATGTAGTTTGAATTTTACAGGTGGAAAAAGACCACATAAGTACTGAGTGTTATTTTTATCTCAGACCTCAGTCTGCAATAGCAGCTCCAGATGCAGCTTCAGAAGGAATTATCCATCCTGCCAGCACCTGCAGGTCTCTCTGCAGTTTATCTGAGTTTCGTTTGGGAACCAGCATTTATTCCCATTGAATGTGGACATCTGTTGCCTTCAGTCCCTAGCGAGGCAGGTCATAGCTAAAATATGCCCATATTTTAGTGGACTCAGGACTGCTCCACCTGCCTCCCTGTAGGAAGCTGAGAGATCTCACAGTATCTCCAACAAGCTGTAATTTGAGACTGCAGCTGAGCTCCTAAGGTTTACTGATCTCAACTGATCCCCAAAGCTAATTGGGGAGGGAAGGATGAGATGGGCCTAATCCTGTAATCCTGTATGCAAACATTGAGGTGAGTGAAGTGGGAATGAAAATTATTATTAGGCTGATGTGTGAGCTCTGCATAGCCTAGCTGGCTCTTCAGCAGTTCATTTTTTTCTCAGCTAATCTTGGCAAGTTTTTTTTCTCCTGGAAATGGTGTAAGCGAACCTGTGGTTTATCTCTGCTCAGGTGGTCCTTCTCTCTCTGGAGCTGCAGACAAGTGAACATGAATCATTAAAAGTGAAACAGGAGCAGATGTTCTGCATCAGGTTTAAACTAGTGATGTATGGTAGCTGCTTTATCTCAATCTCCTAAGCACTATGTGTGTTTTGGAGCAGCCTCTTACTCATTCTGTTTAACATTCATGTCTTCCTTTGAAAATGTTTCCATCTCCTCCCACTGCTCCCAGCCCTCTGTGGGTTTGAAAGTTCAGTTTCAGTTCCAGTGGTATTGAGTGCAGCTTGCCAAAGAGATGCGGGAGGGGTGAAACAAAGAGCAGCCAAGGAGAGTGAGGAAAGAACAGTGATAGGCACAAGTGAGAAAGAAGTTCAGGAAGAATGAAGAATTTAGGCTAACCTTAAAATAACTGAGATTGTCTTGGACCTTGTATTGTGCTACCCTGGGGCTGAGAACACAGTGGTGTCAGTAAGATGCATTAGAGGCCTTGACCACTTCTGAAGAGCACTGGAGGCTTGCACTGGTATGTTCATAAGCAGCCTTGATGGACAGCTGGAAGAAGAGAGCAGTCAAGTGGAGAGAAGAAGTTGAATGAAATTAGTTTGTTCCTGGAAGCAGTGTACTGCTTTTTCTGGGATACACAGCAGGTAGAAGATACACATGGGGACAGATTACAGGAATGGGTATAGAATTGATCAAAACTATTTCTGTGTGACCTTCACAAATAGATCTTCATGTCTACCTGCTCCAGCTAGTATAAACCTCAGGAAGGGATTTAGAAACAACAGACTTTGTTGGATAAGTAGACTTTCATGAAATCAGTTTTATATTTGAAATGCAGAACTAAAAGTGTTGAGAGCAGTTGGATGGCATCATTAATCTCTAGGTCAGCCATGCTGCTGCACTTCATAAAAGACATTCAAAGAGAAAAATCCACTGTTAATTATCAGCATGCTTGTGGGAGGCATTTGTGCCATGGAGGCACCCCCGTCTGGTGAAGAACACAATAGTGTTTGGCAGCTCTCCCTGCCTCATGAAGATGGGTACTGCAGCAGGCAGTACTGCAGGTTGGAGTAGGAACCATTAGCTCTTCATTCATGGATCCAGTGGGTGGAAGTTATTGCATAGGGAATCTAAAATGACAGCTCTCTTAGCTGGAAAACTGTAGTTTAGATTGACTCCTTCAGTCAGGAGTATCAGCTCTTCCCACATTATGTGAACTTGTCACTTTTCTCTGCTCCCAAATCCACATCACCTGGCAACTCTTGAGAAAGATGACCTCTGCTCAATAAGCCAGAACAGCATCAGCCTCCATTGTTTCTCAGGAGCCATCAGATGCCTCTGCTGCTTTGATTGAAGCATCAGAAATGCGACAGCAGTTCCAGGTGCTGGCTGGCTGTGGGCACTGGGGGTGCTTCTCAGACCACTTTGCTAAGCAAGTGGTGCAGACTTTCCTTTCACTGTGTTACTGAATTTTTCAGTCCCACCTTACTTCCATGTGAGAGTGTCTTTTAGTGCTTCCATATCTTCTGGAAGCACCCTTGTGCCCTGTAAGTTGGGTGTGATATCTAGGTGCTCACCACTGGGGTGTGGGCAGAGATGTTTGTATGTAATGTGTGTGTGTATATATGTAGGAATATGTATATATTCCTGCCCAGCTTACTAGCATTATTATTTACTCAAAGAGAAAGTAAACAGCATATAAAAATAAAAAGCCTTGAGAACAGCAACAGGCTCGTAAGGGAAAACAAGCAGATACCAGTGGTATCTGGAGGTAAGGATAGCCAAGCACTCAGTTCCCTTGTAAGTACATTCCAAGACTCACACTAGAAAGCAGCACTTTGTAAACTGACAGATGCTACCCATTACCTGTGCTGAGGGGAGCATCTTAAGGCAGACTCCACCCCTCTGCTGTTTAGAGGACCCTGTGGGAGGTAGAACAGTACTGGTGCTGGAGAGGGCAAGTTTCCATGAGTGCACACTCTTGGCTCAGCTGGATGCTTCAGCTTACTCCTGCATGTCACACTGTGTCCCTTTGGGCTGGAGAGCTGTGGGTTGGTACCTCTCCATTGCTTGTTCTGCCCTGCTGCTCAAGGACAGAAGATGTCTTCCCCATCTCCCAGTGCCTTCCATGCTCAAAATGCCACAAGTGCCTGCTTAGCACTACAGTCAGCTCAGAGACAGCAAGGACTTGGGGGATTTTGCATGAAGAACTAGCTGAAAACTCAGTCTTGCAGCTCCTTTTTCTTCTTTGCTGGCATGCTCAAGCTGCAGGTGGGACAAGGCAGATGACAAGGATATGAGAGGAGCAAGGAGGGAGCTGGGCCTCTCACCAGAGGGAGAGGGAACTGATGGAGGGCTGGCGTATATTCAGCATCCGTGAAAGGATCCTGGGTGCAAAAGCTCAGAGTGGCCTTTTCTGCTCATTTTCTCTGGGAAGTTTTAAAAAGAATGAGCATTAAAAAGAGGGGAGAGAAAAAAAAAGAGGATGTGCAATTTCTTTCAAAGTATAACTGAGGGAACAGATTAAAAAACAGCTGTCATCTAAAGAAATAGTAAGAATTTGTTTTTCCACTCTAAGTTAACATTTAATATGCCATCTCTAAATGGATCAGTTATTAGATGAGACAGAGAACCTTTAGAAAATGCAGTAAACACAGCTGTAGAGATAAGGAAAATTAACAAGACATCATGGTAATAATTGTACCTTCCAGTTGTCTTAAATCACCGATGAAAGTTACATTTAACGTTGTCCTCATGCTCTGACGTGAGAAGGCTTAATGAGGCAAGTCACACGCTTAAAAATATGACAAGGACACTTCTAGGTTTGTTAGGATTAAAAGAAGATTGCCTCAGTGTGTTTTCTGTTCTTTTATTGCTGTGCTGAGATATCCTCAGCTGCAATTCAAAGGGACTGAGGGAGACTGGATGTTTTCTGCAAGGGCCTGCTGGTCAGATCCAGAGAGGCTTGGATGCTATCATCTGTGTGGAGCTGTTACAGTGGATGGAGCATGCTGGCATTTGGGAAGAGGTGTCAGTGGCCAAAAGAGAGGGAAGCCTTGTGCAGATCCTCTTTGCTTCCCAGAGAAGCCTGTGGTGGAGGCATTTGTGGCTGGCTACTGGCAGTGAGGTTTTTTTGGTGCACAGAGAGTGAAACATCTATGTTATTCTGGAAAAAAAAAAAAAAGTCTGAAAATATTTAAAAAGCAAATTAATGCCTCTCCTGTGTCACAGTATTTCAGTCTTCTTCTCTGGGCTGTCTTTGGGCCTAAACTGAAAGTGTTAGATTTGGACAAAACAACTGCTGCTGGCTTGTTTGGTACTAAGCATCCTTCAAGGTTTGGAGTCCGCAGTATTTATCTTAAGGTGGCAGAAATCAGACCTAGGAAGCTGTCAATGAATCAGGCTTTCCATGTTAACCCAGAATCTTATGTCTGTACTACATTCCACAGCAGGAAGGTTTCCTGTGAAGCCTGTTGTAATTAAGATTAGAAATGAATGCCAACATTTTGATAGAAAAGGCCTTTTGTCTTTTCAAGCAGGGGGTCATCTAATTCTTCTTTGTACAGCAGCAGAAAAGTGGAAAGTTTTGGGTTAGCTGTAATTAAGGCTTTGGAGAATGAGCAGCCCTGGTTGGTTGCCTTCGGTGAATATTAGTGAGCAAGATGGATAAATGTGCCAGGAAAAGTTGTTACTGTAGAACAGCAGTGTTTAGTCTGACCAAATGTGACCTCACCAAGGATAAGTAAAAGAAATTTAGTGTTCCTTTGTAATAGTTTAGTTGAGGAGAAGAAAATCCATTGTACAAAGTATTTGGATAATTTACCAGGCTGCATCCAGATTAATTCATTCAAATAGTTTTGTTCCTCTGGGCCTTTGCACTGTCCAGTTAGACAGCAAATGAGCCCCACAGGAGAGAGCTTTTAGCAGGCTTATACTCTGTTGGGTATGATCATTTCTACTCCCCACACCTTACCTTAAAGAAAACAGCCATGGCATTTCTTGGGAGGGGTCTGAGTCTGTAGCCTTTGTGTATGGAAGGGAGGAGATCACAGAATCACAGAAACATCCAGGTTGGAAAAGCCCCTCAAGTCCAACCCATAACCCTACTCTCCAAGATTCACCTTAAACCATAGCCCTAAGCACCACATCCAAATGACCCTTAAACACATCCAGGGCTGGTGACTCAACCACCTCTCTGAACAGCTCATTCCAGTGCCTGTCCACTCTCTTCATGAAAAAACTTTCTCCTAATGTCCAATCTAAACCTCTCCAGTCTCAACTTGAGTCCATTCCCCCTTGTTCTGTCTCCAGTGACCTGTGAGAAGAGCCCAGCACCAGCCTCTACAATTTCCCTTCAGATAGTTGTAGACAGCAATGAGGTCTCCCCTCAGCCTCCTCTTTTTCAAACTAATCATCCCCAGCTCCCTCAGTCACTCCTCGTAAGTTTTATTTTCCAGGCCCTTCACCAGCTTTGTTGCCCTCCCCTGGACCCACTCCAGCACCTCAACTTCTCTCTCGTATTGTGGTGCCCAAAACTGAACACAACACACAAGGTGTGGCCTCACCAAAGCTGAGTACAAGGGGACAATCACCTCCCTACTCCTGCTGGACACAGCATTTTTAATGCAAGCCAGGATGCCACTGCCCTCCTTGGTTGCCTGACACGCTGCTCAGCTGCCTGTCTATTACAACCCCCAGATGTTAGAAAAGGACATCACACAGCATCCCACACAGAGTGCCTGCCCTGGTTATCAGGGGACAGAGACTCAGCACAGCTATACACATAATTATGGGGTTTCCCTCTCCTCCAGCAGGTTGCTAAAGCCAATGAATTATATGTAAGAAAACAGCTATGCATCAACTATCTTCTGCTTTTCCCATTTCAGTTTCAAAAGCTTTGGAGCAATGTTGGTGAGCATGCTGAGTTAAAAATTGGAAATGTACTACCCTGATTTAGCATGGGACTGAGTAAATTGTATTCAGTTAAAATAGCAGATATCCTGCAGAGAAGAAAATAAGCATTTCTGCTTGACTGTGTGACACCTAAGCTGCAACCCAGAGGTACTGGAGGATGATTTGTGTTACCGAGGAATCCATTAGCATCAGCTGCCAGGTCAGAGCTGCTGGTGTGCAGGGCACTCATGTCCCAGGCATCTCTAGCAGTTCAGGCCTTCTGCATCTCCTCCACCATGTCCTTTGGAGGGTCTCACATGTCTGTCATGATGGTGCCTGAGCCCCTGTCTGCTCAGTGTTCCCAGCAGAGTTCGATTTTTTTGCCTTTTTCTGAGGGAAATTTTGTTCAAAGCACTACCTACCCTCACCACCTGTGTGGATCTGCAACACTTGCTGAAAGCCTTTTTACTGAAGCATGTAAAATACCTAAGTTAGACTCCAGAAGTCACTATCCCAGGCTCCTGAACCTTGAAGGACACACAAGGAAAAACCTGCCCATGTGGAACAACCATTTATGTCCCTCTGACACCTTCTCAGGAAGGTGGAGGTTCCTTTTGCTAGGGATTCCTCAGCCTGTTCAGTACCAACATATCCTTTCTGTTGGGATTTTTCCTATGTTAAACTGAGTCTCTCTTGTTTAGCTATGCTACTGCTTGTCCTAACCACAGTGAATCCAGGCAGAAGATTATTCCCTTCCTGCTTGTGGAATTTCTTATGTATTTTTGTGTTTACGTATCTATTTTGTCTTGTTTTCCCCCTCCACCCAGTTTATCTCATCCGTACTACCACAACTTCTTACAACAGAGAAATAAATGTCAGTTTTTCCATTGTCTCCTAGATGCCAGCTACATTAAAATGCAGTTTCTTAATCTGTTTTTTAAGAGCTACTCCCAACTCCACCCTGACTGACTCCCTGCATCTCCTGCCCAGTGCTCCTCCTGGTGCACCATTTGCAGATGTCCACAGATGACTTTTTCCTAACCAGTTCTCAAGCCTGTCCTTGCAAACCACATCTACAGCTCAGACAGCAGAGTTGTAATAGCAGACTACAGCAGCTACAGGTCATTCCCTTGGCTTCAAGTTTCTCAGTGCTTGTCCCTAGGCTTGGGTTATCCCAGTTTATGATTCATCTCTGCGTTGATAGCAGTCTGGGAGTCCTGAGATGAGCAGTCCTTTGACCCTATCTACAGCTCCTGGTGATTTGGAGGCAGTTCTGCAAGCACAGCTCTTTCCCAAACTATAGACAGCAGAAGGGTATCCTCAGGAAGGGGCTTTCCCAAGCAGCTCCCCCTCAGCCAAGAAAGCTGAGTGCAACCTCTTGTACTTTCGAATGTGGCATATTGTTGTGTCCCACCACTAGGTCCCTACTCTCTGTCTCCTATCAGCACGAGTGCAAATTCACTCCTTGCTCCTGTCAATCCCACGTTAGAGTAAATAAGTCCGTTGAAGGTAAAGGTTCCAAAGGGCTGTTGGTTGCAGCTTTGAGGTGAAACATCCATGCCTGGGGTCCAAGAATTATTAGAAAGACTGCAGTTATATCCACGTGTGTTGCAGCTTACAGATACAGGTCCAGAAAGTGTGAGCTCACCTCCAGCCTTCACATGTGTATACCTCTGTGTGTGTGTTGGAAAGGAAAGTCCAGGAAGTTTTCATTTTAAAATTAAATTCATAGCATAGCCAGACCTTTCAGCTTTTTAATACAAGCAGTGATTTATGGCTGCACTTAAAGAATGAGCCAGGAGCGGACAAATTCATCACACCCCATCCTTTTCTGTCAAAGCTACGCTGCGCAGCAGGCAGGCTCCCGGCAGCACTCCTTCTGCTGTGGGAAGGCAGTGTTGCTCCATCACCCTCACACCACCTCAGCAGNGGGGGGGGGGGGGGGCCGGGGGGGGGAAAGGGCAGAATTGGCCATCTGCCAAATTGTCCTTCTTTCCCTCCCTGCTCTCAGCCACTGGATGGACAATGCAAAACGCTCTTTGTACATACAACACCAGGCTCCAAACTTGTCTTCTAGAAATTAAATCACAAGAAACACGTTGACATGGAGATTTTTGCTTTAGTTTTTCCCAGCTTGAGACCTTTCCAGACTTCCTGATGGTTTCTTACCTATTGTGTGTATTGCATTTAAACTCAGTCACTTCAATTTTGCCTGCCTTGTCTAAGATTCCCCCAGAGCTTCAGCACATCACACATGGCAGCATGCCCTTCAGCCCCTCTGTGGCCAGGCCATAGGTCTTTCTGCCTGGTCTTCCTGGAGACTTCCAAAGTTTCCATCACCTTGTTCAGAAGATAGTTTTTGCAGGATGTATACATTCTACTAGCCCCAAACCCTACATATAGTTTCTGATAGGGAGAATGGGAATGCACAGGCTTCCAAAGGTGTTTGGGAGTATACAGGAGGTGTCACTTAAAAGGAGGTTTGCTCTTTTTTGCCTGAATCCATGTCTTACTGTGTGACAGTTTTAGGATGATTTAAAAACTGGCTTTAACACAGCTGGTGTCAGTGTCAGTCTGTGATTTTTCAAGGTGATTTTTGCACCATTTACCCTCACTGTGGTACTTTGCTTTCTCTCCAAGACAAAAAGGCCACACGTGTCTGCTCTGTGACTAGTGTAGTTTCTTTTCTAGCACTCAAAAAAGAGCGAATGCTGAAGTTGCTATGGGTTTGAGATGTGTTGTTACTCAGATAACTACAGCCTCTGACCACAAGGCAGTGCAACTGCTGAGTAATTTCACCCTTCCCTTTTACATGCATGCACATGGACAAAGTTGAAGATGTGCATGAGAAAAAGGAGGGAATGTGTGAAGCAATTTAGGATTTTGAACAATACCATTCTAGTAGTTTCTGTGTATGACTGGCTTACTCTGAACATCTTCAGTCCTCCTTGTTAGCCCTGGTGCATCCTGGTAACTGAAAATGGTATGGTTATATCAGCTTGCAATTCAGAGAACTGAAAAAACTCCACAGATTGGGCCTTATCTTTTCCTGGGGCAATGACTTCAGTGCATGAAATGGAGAAATGAAGGCAGCTTTGTAATACTTCAAGAGTTTCTTTCAGAGGATATAATTTGTCTCTAAAATTTTCTCGCTTAGTCAAAAAGCTCCTAAGCTAATATTGTTTTTATTATCTTCTATTATCCAGACACTCTTTTGAGACATTTTCATAGGAAATTTGTATTCCAGTTTGTCTGTCTGCAGGTTGTCAAGCAAGATGTTAAGCATATCCACGTCCAGTACACACTGTATGCTTTCTAGTCTACCTTATTGGACTTTGAACTACTATTAACTGAGGTTTTGTGGGGTTCTCATTTAAGTGCTGGAGATTTTTGAAACAGTCAAGAATAATGTGCTGTGAAATGTGAAATAAATCGAAGTATGAAACGCTGCAAAGCTGTCACTTACAAAAACAACAGCAGCCCAAGAAGATTTAATAAAGAATCCCTTTATCTCAAATGCAGTTGTTCCTTTAGAGTCAGTGTTTTGATTTACATAGCTAGAATTGTGTGACTGTCATCTGTAGAACTCTGCAAAGAGTAATAATTATTTGTGGTTATTTGAGAAATGCTCATGCTTGAACTATCAGATTTGAGAAATTGCTACTTTCCCCTTCTTGTCTAATGCTGAGTGTTCTTAAGAAAACAAACTATAATTTGGTGCGTAAATTGTGCATACATCAAATAGGGTAGTCCTGTATGCAAATTGTGAAAACCAGGTATTAAACCAGTCTAAGATATGTTTCAAGGCTGTCCATCAGGCTTGCAAGAATCTTAGTTGTGCTTTTTATGTGACAACAGGATTGGCAACACTCTTGCATGTGGCCTTGTGCTCAAAGGAAACCCTTTAAGCATTTGGAGAAATACAAATAATATTGAGAAACATTGTCTATACTGAATAGCAAACACATCCTAGAACTCGGATGATGTGGTTGATGGGCTAGGGAAGGAGAGCTGATAACACCTGGGAGATTTTAGTCATCTGAAATACCAGTCTTTCTCAGTGTCACATAACTAGGACCGTTAGTGCCACCTATAGTTAGTCACTTTAAGACCTTGTCTTCAGTGGGTTATGAGCCTCCTGCACACACATTTTCTGAACAAATGTCATTAAGAAGAATTTGGTGGTGATGAGGTCTGGTTTATGCTAAGCTTAAAGGTCCTACCAGGTAGACCCAATTGGGTGTTCAGCAGAGAGGTAGCTGATTGTGACTGCTTGGACCACAGATAAGGGGCACGCCACAGCAACCTTCATAGTTCTAGCATGGGACAGTAACCAAGCCTCCAAAGACAAGAGTAACTGAAGAATTAAAGGCAGATACAAAGTCTTCATTGAGGCAAAACTGAAGAGGAATATCAATTTAGCAGGGCATGGGACTAAAAATCTAATTCGCAATATCTGTCCTCCATATTCCACTCTAATTTGGGTAATTTTGCCCTGAAAGTCTACCATGTCCACATGTGGTGTTAGCACTCCCAGCACAGGTTGGTTGTGATCCTGGTTACAATAATGTGCAGAACTAGCAGCAGATGCAGGCAGTGTGATAGAAATAAACAATACTCTGCTTTGTAAGTGGGGTGGATACTTTTTTGCACACCTTTTTTTTTTTAATAGTGAGACAATATTTTATTCATGGGTTTCTTGAGTGACACTTAATATTTGCATCAAAATAAAAAAGTGCTTTCAGGGAGGGTAGCTGTGAATGGGATTGATCTCTGCTCCTAGTTAGCAGTAGATTGCTACATTCAGAAGAAAACTGTTAATTTAAAATGCCCTGGTTTAAATATGAACTTGCTGCTTGGCTGTTGAGCTTGGAAAGGTCCTCAAAGATTATTTTATCCTGCTGTGCCTAAATAACCAGAAGAAAATACCTCCCATTTCATTACTGTGGTTTACCTTGAATAACCTTTGGATGCTGTGGGTTGATGATTGTCAGTAGGTCAGCATATACACTGCTGATCAGTATATTCACTAGCATACTGCTGCCAAGCCCCCACCCTCTGTCCCACCTTGCTCTACAGAGGATAGTCATATGAGCAGAGTGTGCTGGACTTGGCTTTCCTCCCTCACTGTTAGTTTGGGAGTGACAGAGATGAGAAGCTTCTGGGATCAGAGTGTCCTCAACTACTTTTTTTTTTTTTCTTCTCATAAATGTCACCGAGCTTATGAGCCTCCTGCTGCTCATGTTCCCTCCCTGTTCAACTTGATTGCTGCACTAGAAAAGAAAGAAGAACTTTGATCTTGACATGCCCTTCTTCTCTGTCTTCCTTTATGCCTTCCACAGGAAAATAATAAAAAAAAAGATCAAATGCAGCTTTGGTGTTGTCAATGCTTTCAGGGAAGAATGGGTGCTTTTATCAGATGTCTTCCCAAAACCTTTAATGCCCAGCTGAAGTCCAGGCTGAACTGTCAGAGGACAGAGCTGAGCCCTGGCTTTATCACCATCCTCACATTGCTCTTAGTGTAGCCTGCACACTTGCTTCAGGTGCCTTCTCCCATTACTTATTGTGCCTTCTTGAGCTGAGGGATCAGAGATGACCTCTGGAAATGACTATAGATGCTGCAGTCATTGTCCAGGCAGCAGCTGCATTCTCAACTCTACCATAGCCACATCTATAACAGCTTCAGAGGAAGACAGCCTGTGGTCCTAATTGTTTGACTTGCCCTACCATCCATGTGTTTAAAGGTGTCTGTTCTTCAGATCTTTTCTCTCTGGCTGCTTAGATCTGTAGAGTGTGTGTTTTCCCTGTTAGTTGTGGGCACATTTTCACTGGCCAAGTGGGCCTCTAGTTTAAATAAATATAGTTCCAGTACTCTTTTCCCTCACTATCTTCAGGAGTGAATTTATTATGTGGCTTAAAAGCCTTGCTCATAAGTTAAAGTGAGGAGGAAGCATATGACCATCAGATAAGCCAATACTGATATACCATTTCAAAACATCAAAATGGACTGCTGTGGTTACCTCACATGGTGCTGTCAGCTTTGGGAACCATGGAACTGTGGTCTGCAGCTTATAAGAGTTTAGTGGTCCTGCAGAAGCTTCTTAAAGGCTCTCCAGTGCCAGTGGGGCTTTCATGTCACCCACCTCTTCAGCAAGAGGGCTGTTACCATTAAACCTCAAGGAGAGCTAGCAGCACTCTTCCACTTCTTTGGTGAAGGCAAGTAGAACAACTCCAGGGTACACTGAGTGTGTTAGCTGCAGAAGACAATAGGTTTTGCTGCAGCTGGCATTGTTATCACACCATCACAAAACTGGCCTGTTTGTTTGTTTCTTTTTTTGTTTTGTTTTCATAAGCTGAAGTTAATAGGCAAAGTAAAAAAGTAAGCAGAGCTCTTAAAACTGTATTTGCTACATGGTACTTCATCCATCAGCCATTCAAAATGGTACCACCATAACTTATGAGAATAGGTCAATGCCTTTTTGTTCTTCCACTGGTACTTCGTATGCATTCTGTGTGCCAACAGACAGGCCAGAGCACACACAGAGCTGGTCCTGGGGTGTTGGTATATACTTAGTAAATGCATATGACCAAACTTGTGTGATGTTTCTCCAGTGTTAAAAAGAGTGGGAGACAAGTACCACTTCAAAATGCACAAGTATCATCTTTTAAGTGGATTTAATGTAGTATAATCTCATTTGCAATTGCAAATACTAAAGGCTGAATTTCTCCCCCTTACTCTGAATGTCTGAAAATCTCATTAATGTTAATGTGTGGGGAAGAAGTGTTAGCCTATTGATGTAGGAACGAAATCAGGAGGAAGGCACAGCTCTACAAAGAGTCATATGCAGAATAGGGTCTGAAGCAACCATTAGATTATCAGATCTGACCTTCTATCTAATACAGATTGTAGAATCTCATCACTTAATTCTGTGTTTATCCCAAGAACAGCACCAGAAAACCAAATATGGTACATTACCATATTGTAATGTAGCAGGACATTCAGGCATTTGTCACGGATTTTTTTCACTCTAAAACCAGAGGCATACAGTAGTACTGTGCTGTGTGAATGTATGATGGAAATCTGCAGGAGAAGAGATTTTAGAATTTTATCTGTCTGCAGGGGAGAATTTGTATGTTTGTTCGTTTGCATAGGATTTTGTTTAGATCTTTGAAAATTACTTACAGGTAACTCTAACCAGCATAAAGCTGATCAATAGTTCTGTTTCTCTCTAAGGCAGCATAAACTGAAATAGAGATTTTATATCCTTTTTTTTTTTTTTTAAACATAAAAGGTCATTTTCTTCAACAATCTGTGTGGTCCTTGACAACATCTTATTTTGAAAACTCCCTGCCAGCCAGTTTTCCTAGGAAACATGAAGCACATTTCACATCTGGCTTCTCATCTCTGACTATAACACAAAACTACCCTTGAAGCACACCTAGGAGGTATCCAGGGGGATACCACACATGCACAAAAGATGAGCCAAGCTGTCTGAAGGAGCTGCGCTGAACTATTGTGTGGTTTAGCCATTCCTTGACATTTTACTGAAGAAAGAGGCTAAAGAGATGAGATGAGGAAAAATACCAAGAAATTCAGAGAAGTGGTGGGTGGCACTGTACAAAATACAGAGGTCCCAGGCTTGGCACATAAATACAGTGGAAAAGAAAAAAAATCTTCCTGTCCAGGTCTGATGGCACCAGTCTCTTGGTGTTGCCCATCCCACAAGAACATTCCTCTGCAACCCACCACAGCTCAGAGGTAGGAAGAGTCTCTGCTGCTGTTGTGTTGCAGAAGCTTTTGCTGCCCCTTGGGCAGGTGAAACCTGGGCTCTTAGGGCTTCTTGTAACAATACAGTTTCTGTTTACTTTCCCTCCAAAGCTCAGAAATCCTAATAACTGGCTTGGTCACATCCTGGGTTTGGTTTGGGTTTTGTCTTTAATTGCATTTGCATCCTTTTCTTTGAATGTTTTAAAAATATGAATCATGGCTAATTGCTGGTATTGAAAGCATAAATTTGACTCATAACTGCAGCACCTGGAGGTCCCATGTGATCTCCCAAGTTGGTGCAATATCATTTGCCAAGGGTGTTATACTGGTGAAGGGGAAGACCCCTGTAACCAGAACCCCCCTAGCAGATGTACACAGTCTACGTTGCCTCACCTGCTTCATTGCAGCATCCCAAAATTCAAGTTAACCTAACTAGAAGGTATCAGAAAAACACTTTAGAAAGACACAGCATACAAGAAGGAATCTCAGACCTCCTTGCCTATCAAATAGGAAGGTCAATACTTCTCTTAATAATTGGCTTTGATGCTAAAGTAATTATTGAACATAAGGCTCTGTGAAATCCACAAGAAGTGATGTTAAGTAGAAGTAAGTATCATTATCAAACCTTCCCCCTCTTGCTTTGACACAACTTATTTATGGAACTGGATGATCTTTGAGGTCTCTTCCAACCTAAACCATTCTATGATTCTATTTGGAATACATAAAAAGACAGCAGCAATGAGGGCAACGCTGCATAGCAAGATGCTGCCATCCAGAGACATCTCAGGTGGCTCTGAATAACCAAACCCAGGAGTCCTGTGTTGGCATGGTCATGTACTTAAGCTTGTATTTCCCGTTTTCCAAACGAGCTTATTACCTGCCTTGGCAGCAGCTCTCACTGTTGTTGCTGGACACAATCTGGGCTGGAGGTGGCTGGTGGCAGGGGTGACCACCTCTGTATGACTGCCATGTAGGTCCACCCTAGGAGGGATTACAACCTCTCCAAAGCAGTAAAAGAAAGTTAGGGCACTGTTAAGAAAATAACAAAGGGCTGTGGGTGAAAGTAGTGCTAGAAGACTGTGCTAGAAGGCCACACACTATTTCCTTCTCTGTCAGTATGGCTTTAACAGAGGCAAATGCCTGCTCCTCAAGAAATCACAACTGAGTGATTATTCCCCTTGGGGAGTAGCAGGAATCTCCATGGACTTTGTTTCTTCTGACAGGGCCATAGCAGTGATGGTTAAATTCTCTAGGATAAAAGACATCAGCACCAAGAGCACACACTGTCGTATTCTGACAAATTTTCCAACTCTGGTGTTCTCCTAGCCCATCTCAGCAGCAAAAGGTCAGGCCCAGCACTGCTGTAGTTGTGGAATGAACTGCAGAGTGGAGGCAGAGATGTTTTTTAGGACTAAGCAGTGACCACATCTCAGGGTGAGGTTTCTGTACATACACCTGCCACCACACTGTGTCAGTGCTTGTGCTCCTTTGTGTTGGCTTCAAAGCAAAGCCTTGGACACTGTCAACAGCATTTAAGCATCACATGTCAAGAAGACAGAGACAAAAGAGTTTATATTCTAGGACAGGAACAATTTTTTCAGCCACTGAATGAACTTTTCTATACAGGCAGTAACCTACTTTGTATAATAAGCAAAAAAGCAGTAGTATTTTCCAGCCTCCTGACTTACAGTGGTGCCTCTGCTTTCTTTGCAGTTGTCCAACACAGCCATTCTTCACCAGATCAGACGAGACCAAGTGACTGACACATGCCGAGCAAACAGTGTATCTAGCAGGAAGCGCCGCGTGCTGACGCCCAACGATCTCAAACACCTGGTTGTGGATGAAGATCATGAAATGATCTATTGCTACGTTCCCAAAGTGGCCTGCACAAACTGGAAGCGAGTCATGATGGTTTTGACGGGAAGAGGCAAGTACAGTGACCCAATGGAAATCCCAGCCAATGAAGCCCACGTGTCTTCAAACTTGAAGACCCTCAACCAGTACAGCATACCAGAGATCAACCACCGCTTGAAAAACTACATGAAGTTCCTCTTTGTTCGCGAGCCTTTCGAGAGACTGGTGTCAGCCTACAGGAACAAGTTCACCCAGAAGTACAACACTTCCTTCCACAAACGGTACGGCACCAAAATCGTGAGGCGCCAGAGGAAAAACGCAACCCAGGAAGCTCTGCGTAAAGGCGACGATGTGAAATTCGAAGAGTTCGTGGCATATCTCATTGACCCGCACACCCAAAGAGAAGAGCCCTTCAACGAGCACTGGCAGACTGTGTACTCTCTCTGCCACCCTTGCCACATCCACTACGACCTCATAGGAAAATACGAAACGCTTGAAGAGGATTCAAATTACATTCTCCAGCTGGCGGGAGTAGGCAGCTACCTGAAGTTCCCCACCTATGCAAAGTCCACGAGAACTACTGATGAAATGACCACAGAGTTCTTCCAGAACATCAGCTCCGAGCACCAAACGCAGCTGTATGAAGTCTACAAACTTGATTTTTTAATGTTCAATTACTCAGTGCCAAGCTACCTGAAATTGGAGTGAGGGATGGGTTGGGGGGAGAGAGGGGAGAGAAAGCCTGTTTTATTTAAGATTTTTATTTGTCATAATAAATATGGAGAATGGGTTATTTTGTAAATTAATATTTTCTTTTTTTGAATGGTGCTGCGAGCAGCACAGTCAAGATTATTTAAATCAACTGTAAGAAAGGACAGCTCTCTTCACAGGGTAACAGGATTGTGACGATCCAGCTGTTTAAAAAAAAAAAGCTAATTCTGTTCTGGTGAATTTCATTGATCTTGCATTCCTCCGATTCTAATTAATGTTATTTATACTTATTTAAAACGTGGTCTCTTGGTAGTTGTCACTTCAGCAGCAGAGATAAAGTACTGTTTGGAGAAAGGGAGCCTGGTTTTGTGCTTCTCTCAGCTGAGCGTGTCTCTGGGTAATAATACTGTTCCACTAGCCATTGGTGCAGATAAGTACAGGAATGGTTCTTGCTACCACACACATTGAGAAGAGTGGTGGGAATAATTTATTCAGAAATTGATACTGCACTGCAGCCCACTAAAAAATAAATCCGTCTGTTCAGCCCTAAGAAGGGAAATTAAAACCAATCTTTATAGATTCATGAAATGTAAGCCCCATGACTGAAAGAAATGCGAATGTCTTCCTTGTGAAGAGAAACCATGAGCTTTTAAAGCCTGAACTTAATGAGTTTATGAACAATATGACCAGTTCCATTGTCTCTTAATTTGAAGCCTGCCAGCCCAAACTAAAGCAGATTTACAGCCAGTTCATCAGGGGGGAAAAAAAAAATTTAAAAAATGTGTTAACACTGACTTTAGCGATTTTCAAATGCCCAAACCAGTTGGCATTGACTTAATTCATGTCCCGGATGGGGCTGGGATGATCTCTGTCCTGTGTAAATCATGCTTCACTAACTGATCTTAAGATGGACAAGCAAAATGTGCTCAAAAGACATTGGTCTTGATATGTTGCTAGAAAGGCTGTGGGCACGTCATTTGAATAGTCAGGAACTCATCTTTGTGCTGATCTCTGGACATGCAAGGCAATAAAAAAAGGTCTCATCTTCCTACGTGCTGGCTTCATGGCTTTTTTCCGAGAGGGAAGAGGGAGTCTTTTTTTTTTTTTTCTCATTTGATGCCTAAATACCATTGACAGGAATTCATCTAATTTCCATGGAGGGGGTTTGTATTTCATCTCAGTCTGCTCTGGTGTGTGACTGTGACCTTTTTACTTAAGGCAAATGTCTCAGTAGTGGTTGTTTTCTGTTTAACACCTTGTTGAGGTACCAGGCATAGCACACCGAGCAATTGTTTTGGGCAAGGAAGTAGTAATTTATTCATGACAAATAAATAATGAAACATGAGATTTCAGTGTGGATCTGTTAGCAAGCTCAGGGGACAGATGTGCAGGCTTCTCCAAATATTTGCTGTAGGTTGGTGCAGGTGAGGTGTATGGCCAAGCAGATGACAGGTGCCTGCCTGGGGAATAGTCTGTCACCACCCCAAGCTGTCCTGTCCCTGGGGTCAGCAGTGCCGGCAGACAGCTGATGAGCAAAAAGAGGCAGAGGCTTGAATTGAGGCACTAATGGGAACTTAAATTCTGTTTTAAAGTTAATTGATGGTTAAAATAGTGTTTTAACTTCCCTGCACATCAGTCTTATAATCAGACCAAACCTTTCCACAAATTAGTGAAGATTTAAATGAACTCAGCTGAAGGCAGAGCTATTTTAACCAGATCAGAGCCAGATCCTGAACATGTGACACTGTGCAGTAGCCAGCAACATCCACTGAATTCTTTAGCCTGCAGGACACGTGTGGAAAAATCAGTTCCATCTTATTTTACAAAAAAACGTAGAGTAAATCACTGAGTAGATATCAGTGAAGAACAAATTAATATAACAAAAAGCAGCAGAAGTCCTTTCGCAAATGGATTTGGTCTTAGCCAGGATTCAGGTGATTTTTTTGTTTGTTTGTTTTTTATCATACTCTTCAAATAAGTGTCTCATCCATTCTGGAATGACCAAGAGTTTTCATAGCCTAGATCCTGACCCAGAAGCTAGTGAAGAAGAGCTGGCTGGCTGCACCTGACAGCTCTGGGTTCCTGCATGGTTGCTGACCGCTGGCTGGTAAAAGCAGTTTTGTCTCATTTAGAGTCTGCAGAGCTGTTGCAAGTGCCTATCACAGTGTGCCCTGCCTTGCTTTTGTTTGTAGTTCGGTGGTGATATTTTTGTTTAAAAAAATAAAACCTGTCTGAGCATAGATTCTTCCTCTTCTTTCTTCTCCCCTGCCTCCTTCCTTCCCTTCTCCCCTAATATTTCCTACAAACTATCTGTGTGCTTGTTTGGTCTTGTAGCTGACAGTGCTCATTTTTTTGGTCCAATTTTCTCTTCCTGTAGTAGTTAATTCCTCCAACACAATGTGATGTGATTTTTTTCATTTAAGAAAAAACTTGCTTCAGAAAGTATATATGTTTAAAATGGGAGGGTGCTTCCCCTTTCCTTTTGGGGCTTTTCTCTGTAATCTGTTCTGAAATACCCTCCTTAGTTTTAGTGTTTCGAACACACAGCCTCCCCCTGTTTTATAGGTGAAAAACATGTTCACAAGATTGCAAAGGTGAGCACCACTCCAACTGGAAATTTTAGCAGCAGCTTTTGGGTTTGATCACCCAGATTCTGCCTCCCTGCAGAGGGCTGCCCTGCGGGCAGATGCTCAGTATTGAGATGGCTTTCATGTGGGCTGAAATGAGTATTTAAAAGTCACTTGCTTTTTAAAAACCTTGATCCTAAACTACTACAAACTGCTTACTTAAGTGCATTCTATTTTGGGGTGCTGTGAGTGGGTTGTGCAGCTGTGTTTAAAAATGAACAGCTGACATGCTGGATATGATTGTGTCCCCTGTGCAGTGAGCACAAAGTCCTCACCAGGTCAAAGGGTTTCCTCCAGCTGAAGAAGAAGAGAGACAGGTCTGTTCTGAGCTCCTGGGTTAATTTCTGCTGTGGCCACAGTTGGTCCTGGGAGTCCAACAACCCAAACTGAAGCCATGGCAAAATGCAAAATATTTGTGCTCATGGGACTGCAGGGGCTACCTGAGAAGATTCTTTTTTAGAAAGGTATATAGTTAAGCTGTGGTGAGTGCAGAGAGAACCCAGCAGGGAAGGGCCTGCTTCCCACTTCTGTCCCCAGTCCTCTGCTGCTGGGCTTGAGGAATGGTGATCCTCATTTCTGAGCAACTGGTGCCTCCTTGTCTTTGGCAGGGCCAGCACCGAGCCCAGCAGCACCTACACACAACACTCACAGCTGGGAGTTCATTCCCCTCAGATGGTGCCAAGCACCGTAACCTGGAGCCCAGGCTGGATTTGGTAGTCGGATTATGGTGGTGACTCCTGGGTGGTGGGAGGCCCCTCCCAAACTTGACTTGGTCCATGCTTCAGCCTCTTTGTAAACCATGCCCATTATCACAGAAACGTGCAAGCTGCCTGCACCATGCTCTGTGTAAGACAAACAAAATAAATAATGCACAAGCAGAAGTGCTTTTAGAGATAAAGTCAACCCCAGACGTTTTAGGGTTTCACTGTAGTCTGCTGCACTTTTCAGGTACAAAAAGGGACTGTCCTTACTATTACTCTTGTTACAGAGAGTGTTATTTTCTTACATGCATGCACAATAAAATGTGTACGAATAATTTAACATCGATGTGGGGGTGGATTTTTTTTTTTTTTAACCTATTTGTATGCAGTAGAAGGCTTGTTGTAGAAAAGTATCTCCTCGTACCTAAATATACTGTTAATAAAGAAAAAAGCTAAATTATACATTGCCAACACAAGTGTGAACTGCTCATAAATCTTTCCTTAAAAAAAAAAGCCATTCAAGCCTGATTATTTTTCTAAGTAACTTCAATTAAATTGAAGAAAGAAAGTTCTTCTCTGTGTGCTTTATTTCCGGCTTCTGGTTTAAGGGTGCATTCATCAGGGTGGGATTTCTGCCTGCACAGCTTTGCTTTCTCACAAGTTACTGTGGTGGGACAAGCAGAAGACTCAAAATTATCTACTGCTATGAAGCAAGAAAACTAAAGTCATCTAAGAACATCCTTCTTCGCTCCCTTCCTTCTTAAGTTTCAAGCCAGCAAGGATGAGAGCTGTCAATTTAAAAGCTGTTGCAGGCACAAAAACATTGTGCCACCTCAAGCAAGTTAGGTGCCACCTATCTGAGGAGCTTTAGGCCATCTGCTTGCCCAGCTTCCTGTGAACTTGTTAACAATGGCTTTGAGTTAAACCTTTCCAGACATCCTCAAATATGCTCATCTGTGGTTTCCACTGAGGCCACACCTAACCCATAAGTAGAAACTTCCAGCTGGGCTTGAAGGCAAATTTAGTGAGGCAATCAGAATCATAAATTAGGAAAGAAAAGCATACATTTAGGCAACAGAGGGCTCAGAGCCTCTCTGGGTAACCTTTTCCAGTGCACTACTATTCATTCAGCAGGAACACTTTTTTCCCTAGTGGCCATTTTAAGACCAAAGCCTTTAAATTCTGTCCAATATCACTGCTGGAAGAAGAGTTTGGATTCATTTTCTTTGTAAGTCTCCTTTGAGTAATAGAATGCTATTGGATTCCTAGTTAGCCTCACCAGTACCAAACTAAGGTCAGATCCCTCAACATCCCTTTCTAGGTGATACGCTTTATGCCACTGAACATCTTGGTTGTCCCATCACTGTAACCTCCTCCAGCATCCCTGTGTTACTGGGGAGGGCACCAAAACTTAGTGGAGCATGCCAGGGGCTAGCAGAGCATTTCATCTGCCAGTGCCACTCCTTATTGATTTTGACACTAAAATTGATTCTGTTGTTCCTGATTTTGAGTAAATACAGATCTGATATAGTAACATTTCCTCAGGTGTTTGGTAGCATGTGCCTTACCACAGTGCAACAAACAGGTTCAGTGGGAAACATTTTGTGGGTTTGAAAATCTCACTGCAGTCAGAAGCTTTTAATCAAAAACCAAAACACCCAACAAAGATGTTTTTCTCATTAAGAGAAAAAAAAATCAATCCAAAGCTTATGCCCTTGTTTCTTTTTATTGTTTGTTTACTAATTCATAAAGCTGCCAGAGTAACATACAGCTGAATAATTGCACTTAAGCCATTAGGCTTCAGCTTATTCTACAAACTAGGACTATACTGTGGCAATTCATGACTTTTTAGCTAGCAAGAGGTCTCTGTGCTGTCAGCAGGTATTTGCAGCCCTACATTAACTCAAAACCTTTAACCCACAACAGGCCCTGATTTCCTGTAAAACTTTCTGCCAAGAAGGGTTTGGGCATTGTCTAAGCCTTTATTAGAATTAATTTAGTCAGACTTAACTATTCTAGCTAAAACAAGTTAAGCTTTATGCCCAAAGCAGAGCTGTCATGGTTGGTTTTTTGCCAAAGTGATTCTTTGCTCCGTTAATGCACTCAATCACCGCACATATCTTTTTACCATTTTTTGAACTTGAAAGAGCAGATGGATGTAGAATGCAAAGTCAGAGCAAGCAGACATGCTATAGAAGTAAACAGAATCACAGAATGTCAGGGGCTGGAAGGGATCACAAATGATCATCCAGTCCAACCCCCCGCCAGAGCAGGATCACCTAGTGAAGATCACACAGGAACACATCCAGGCGGGTTTTGAATATCTCCTGATTCTGCAAACTATCCTGCATTTATAGAGCCCTAATCCTCAGGCTGTTTTTAACCTTTGCATGAGAAAAGTCTAGTTTAGTTGGCAAACTGTTAACTGAAATTAATTTGCTGCTCATCAGTTTCACATCAGCATTATTAAAGTCCCAGTGAAAATAAAGCATTACAGAAAGCTCATCCAGTCCAATCCCCCTGCCAGAGCAGGATCACCTATACCAGATCACACAGGAATGCATACAGGCGGGTTCTGAATATCTCCAGAGAGGGAGGCTCCACAACCCCCCTGGGCTGCCTGTTTCAGTGCTCTGTCACCCTCACAGTGAAAAAATTCCTCCTCGTGTTTACATGAAACTTCCTATGCCTCAGCTTCTACCCATTGCCTCTTCTCCTGTCATCAATCATCACCAAGTCTGGCTCCATCCTCCTGGTACTCACCCTTTAAATATTTGTAAGCATTGATGAGGTCACCTCTGAGTCTCTTGCAGAGGTGCTCAGGTAAATGCTGAGACACTCATTCAAGAAAAAATATTTTCCCTCATGGGGTCAAATATTGTATGTTATTTAGTAGAAATTTGCCTTCAGTGACACAGAAAGACCAAACATTTCAATATTTTGTAAACATTTCACAACACACTTTGATATTTTACCATTAAAATGTTACTGCTGTGTGCACAGTACAATCTAATGTGCCACATGGACCATTCCTACAGCAGATGCTTCCAAAGCCTCTCCTTTTCACTTGGGAAAATTTTGCAAATTAAATACAGTTGTTTTTTTTTTAAACAAAAAACACCTTGAAGTCAGTGGTGCAAGTTTTAAAATGAGACATAGAAATTAAATATGTATAACTACAGAAAAAGAATGCAAGATGGGCTGTAATTTAAGATGGAAAGGCTCAGTTTGAGGAGTCTCCTTGTGAAGGATTGAGAATTAAATTAGAGAAAAGCATCTGAGAACTGTGTGAGGTGAGTAAATCTTGCTTTGCTTATTGTAGCATGTTTCAGGTTACCTGGCAGATCTTTGCCAGGGCTATGAGAAGCTGGTTAAAAGCTGTAAATTATGACTCAATAGAATGTTAATGAGTATTTCTATGCTGAGAAACGCAGGCAGAGGAGTGCAAACAGGCTCCATCCCAGTTTCTGAGCAGGGAGTTAGACAGTTTGCAGCATCTGGATTTCAGCCTTATTTTTCGTAAGTGTGAAGATAATAGAATCATGGAATGGCTTGAGTTAGAAGGGACATTAAAGCCCATCTAGTTCCCTGCCATGGGAGACACACCTCCATTGAGCAAGTTGCTCAAAGCCTCATCCAGACTGGCCTTAAACAGTTCCAGGGGTGGTGCCTACAACCTCTCTGGGCAACCTGTTCCAGTGTCTCACCACCTTTGAAGAACTCTGTCCTAATGCCTAATCTAAATCTACCATGCTCAAGTTTAAAACCATGGCCCCTTGTCAGAACGAAGGCATTCAGGTGAACCCTTCTGAAATAATGAACAGGTTTCAGGCTTACAACATTTTGTGCTTGGTTTTTGAATGGCAGAGGCTCCATCTAAAGCTCTTAGGAATAGGGTGCCCACCATACCTTAAACCAGGATAAAGTTACACTCAGCCCTTTGCTCATGTGTGCTGTCACAGTTCCTGTGAAGGATGTTACTGTTAACTTCTCCTTTACTCTCAAGTTAACATGCAAATGAAGTTTTTGAGGTGCACGGAGACTTGCAGCTGGGGACAGAGTTGCAAGCTTCCCCTCTAGCAGGACATTTCAATAGACGTATTCAACCAGGTGTGCTTCTGAGTGAAATAACATGCTCACATTTTGCCTTTGATTAAAAAAAACAAACACAAAACAAAACAAATTAAAAAAAAAACATGCAAGCAAGCCTGGGAATAATTAGCTGAAGGTGGTGATAGCTACTGATTTCCTTCTGCATCAGAGATATTATTGTGACCTATATCCACAACAGCAAACATGAACTGAATGGAACCACACGCTGCATCATCAGCTGCTTCCCTCTCTTTTCAGAGGCTGTGAGACAGCAGAGAAGCATCCTAAACCTGGACTTTCTACCCTCTTTCCACTCACAGTGCTTAATTTCTATCAAGTAACCATCAGTCTGCCCTTCAGAGCAAACACAGCTCCTTATATCTTTTGGCCTGAACTTGAAAATATTACAATTACATTTGCTGTGAGTTGTTGACTGAAGATTCCAGGCCATATCTCATATTTCTTGAGAGGAATGAAATTGATGTCAGCAGTGTAACACAGCTGACTCTCCTGTATGGCCACTGGGATCTCCCCCATAGCCCTGAGAGGCAAGCACTCCTAACCACAAGCAAATTCGGTTAGCTACTGACCTCACACAGCTGCACCTGACACTGTTGCCCTACCTGATCCTGAAGGCTTTTGCTGGAAAAGGAATTCCAAATTATCTAGGGACTTTCAGAGGCTGCCTGCAAACAGAAGACAACTGCTCTCAGAGAGTACAGAGGACGCATGGACCTCACCTAGTCCACAGAGCTGTAAGTCATATCTTCCTAAGAGGAGGAGAAATGGGGAGGGAAATCTCTTACAAGGGGCATTTTTGTATGAGTCTGAACAGGACTACATGGATTACAAGACGTGGTCCTCCTCTATCAGGGGACTTGACCATGAATATATGTGAGGGGTTACATACACCCATGATGTGGCAGACACAGGTATCTGCAGGTATGCTATGGCTCTGAGAAAAACAAAAACCAAAACAAGCAGAAAAAAATAATCAGATTATTAAAAATGAGCTAACATTGAATATCTCAGTTCTATAATATGCCAGAAAACTGTGTGCAATGTTGGTCAAGTTGAATAAGAACCAACAATCAGAAAGGCAAACAGTTTTGCCTCACGAACACCTGTGGGAAGAGGCTTGCTATGGCAAGAGGACTTTTTTTTGCTTCTTGTAGTGAGTGCTAAAAATCTCCATGTTTGTTTTTCTTAGTGCCAATCTGAAAGCTACACATATTCCAGAGGTACCTGTGCATTAATCAGTGCTTAAAGTGCGGCTTCTGTAACTATTAAACATTTATGCAATGCAATAATCTCAAGTAATAAGGACTTTAAAACATTTACAGGTCTTAATGAATGTTTAAAATGCAATTTTTGTAGCAAACAGCAGAACTAGACTTCCTTTGAATTGATGGACATTTCTGCATCCTCTGTATCTCCAGTAAGACAAAAGAACACAGATTGCAGAGGTAGCTGCAAGTTCCCATCCCATAGGAACTCAACAAGGTCACTCTGCCTGGGGCAGATTGAAGGCCCATGGAGCAGAGGAGCAATACTGTTTCATGGACCATGTTGCTTTCCCAATGTTCAGTCATGCACCAGCAGTACAGCAAGTGTCTCAGTGATGGCTCTTCCAGCTCTAAAGCTGTCAGAGGTGAAGCCCACCCAGACAGTCCTGCAAGTTCAGCGCAGTGCCAATCCCACAGAGGGCCATATTCTCTTTTTTAATGTCAAGACTGTTTCACCAGACTTTGCTCAAAGCATCCTCTCACAGTCATGATCATAGTTATGTACTCATGCACAGAGTACATAACTAGGTAGAGTCAACCTTAAACTGCTTTAAAATCTTCAAATAAATGAACCACCTTTCTAATGTGAGAGACCAAGGCCAGCTGAACGTGAAACCTAAGAAAGATAATGTCTTTTTGTATCTGAATTGGTAGCATTTTAGATCTTTCATTTTTTACAAATGGCATGCAGGGTCTACAGACAAGGGGTTTTGTCAACGGCCTTAATGTCTTCCACTACAGAAGAGGAACAACAGTTTCCATGCACATGTGAGAGACCTACACAAGTGTGCAAGTGCCTAGTGGCCTTACTGGATTTGCTTCAAAGAAGCAGCAATGGCAGCCTCAAAGCATTAAGGTGAAATGAATGAAACAGAAGTGATCAGCCAGTCTTCATGTATTAGATAAATAAAGAACATATCTCACACTTCCCAATCATATAAGCTTTTCTCCAAAAAATTCAGATGATCTTGGTACTTGAGCTGAGCTCAGGTACTTAACATAGTGAAGTTTAATGTTCTAGCTTCCATTTTGGGAATGCTCCAAACACCAGAGATAATCTTCCATTTTAAATGAAAGCCACCATGCATCTCTGTAGGATTAGAATTAATTAGACATGTCTAATTTTTCCTGTGTAATGATTAAAAATTGGTCCTGTTTTCAAAACAATTGAGATAAAGCAGGTACTAGTGTTACTCCAGAATCTTGTTTTATAATATGTGTGTTTGTATATATATGTATATATAAAATAAATAACTGGCTGTGTCAGCAATGGGGAAACCACCTACTTCAAAAACAAACAGGACAGAAAGGGCTTTGGATGACCTAAAGGTAACCATAATAGAAGGACTGATGGGAAGGTAGTGGATGATTGCTTTCCAAGTATAAAAGAAGTACTATTGCTCATAATTTTTGGTAAACTGTTCAGAATGTCACATTTTTTAACATGCTGTCTACTGTAGACAGGACATGGTAACAACTTTATTAGTGAAAAGCAGGAGGTAACAAGAAAACACAAGTAAACAAATTCCTTTTTAGATCCTATATACAGCAAAACTTAGAATGTAAATGTGTGAACTTGGAGATACTAAATCTCAAAGAAGAATTCAGAAGTCAATTATTCCCAAAGATACCTATCATGTCATTCATTTGAGACTGCATTTTACTTGCAAAAATCAGATTTAAAATTATTCAAGGAAACACTTCCATGACTTCTCAAGACTTTGAGCAGCTGTTGAAGGGGAAACAATCTCCCAAAAGAACAAGCTGAAGAATGCTAAGTAAAGGAAGAAGCAAATCTCAAGTATGGTTTGAACTGAAGAATGAAAGCATAAATAGAAGGTATGATGAATTATCCTGCATGTTAAGTAAAGAACTAGCAGGACTTAAAATTAAATGTGAGCAGGACTCAGATTTTTAGCTGCGGAGAAAGTAAAACCCATCCCGCTCTGCAAGCGCTGAATCACTAAGGGGTACACTGCTGCTTCTGGGTACTCAGCCAGAATATGATGATCATGTATATTTACAGCACACATTGGTTCTTAGCTTTAACTGTGAATTATTCATGTTTTGTTAATACTAAATTTCCTACAGTATCCATGCACAGCATGCATGATGATCAAATCTTTACTGAATTTAACAAGAAAGGCTTTCCTTTGTGGCTATCAGAACGTGGCTTTCATGACAGCCCACACCTTTTCATTGGTTCTTCCTCCCCAACTCTATCTGCAGAAAGCTGGTTTTTTTAAACTTTGAGTGTGTAGGGGGAAATGGAAACCCAAAAGACAACTGAACAGACTGACTTGGCTAGGAATGGATTAGAGAACACAATTAAAACAATGCATTGTATCACAGAAAATCTACCAAAAAAAAAAAAGAGAAAACCTATTAAGAGCCTTCACACTTCTCCCAGTACATTCACTATTGGCTTTTAAACATCACCTTTCCCTTTTTGAAGTAGGCTATAATTCAATTACCATATAATATTGCCATTTTCTGCACCTCTGAAGAGACTACCTCATTTGAAATAGTGATTTTACCATTATAATAATAAGGAATTTCAAACACAATTTCACAGAGTCCTTGTATTACTACTTCCCAATGTGTATTCTGGGTTATTCCTGGACTTAAGAGAGCTTTTAGTGATGCTCAGAACTGAAGTGAAATAGTAAATCCATTAAAAAGATGATGGGTCTTACTTTGAGTCCTCATTCTGCAAACTATCCTGCATTTATAGAGCCTTAAACCTCAGGCTGTTTTAATCTTTGTATGACTAAAGTCTAATTTAGTTGGCAAAATGTTAAAAGAACTGAAATTAATTTGCTGCTCATCAGTTTTGCATCAGCATTATTAAAGTCCCAGTGAAAATAAAGCATTACAGAATCACAGAATGTCAGGAGCTGGAAGAGACCTCAAAAGCTCATCCAGTCCAACCCCCCCCTGCCAGAGCAGGATCACCTATACCAGATCACACAGGAATGCATCCAGGCGGGTTCTGAATACATCCAGAGAGGGAGACTCCACAACCCCCCTGGGCAGCCTATTCCAGGGTTCTGTCACCCTCACAGTGAAAACATTCCCCCTCATGTTTACCTGAAACTTCCTATGTCTCAGCTTCTACCCATTGCCCCTTGTCCTGTCATCAGGCATCACCACGTCCGGCTCCATCCTCCTGGTACTCACCCTTTACATATTTATAAGCATTGATGAGGTCACGTCTCAGTCTCCTCTTCTCCAAACTAAAGAGCCCCAGCTCTCTCAGTCTCTCCTAGTAAGAGATGTCTCATTACCTTAATCATCTTTGCGGCTCTGTGCTGGACTCTCTCAAGCAGTTCTATGTCCCGCTTGAACCAGGGGGCCCAGCACTGGACACATTAAACATGGAACTGGAAGAGGATATTGCAACTTCCAACATCACAGATTAATTGAAGATGTACAGTGATGATATAAAACTCAAAATGCCTTAAAAGAATAATTCTCTCCTATATTAAACAGCATAATAAAGCTGTGGAACTATCTTGGCTATATAATCACTCTGAAAATAAGACAGAGCAATTAATGAACTCACTAGAATGCCAAGCATTACATAGAAAAAGAAAACAAAACGTTTACGGTAGGAAATGCTTTTGATTCCAGATTATTCAGTTTTAGTTCAACAAGTGAGACCCTCCCTTTTCACACATGCTAACAGAGCAATTCAGATGATCACAAAACCCTTCAGAACGGCAACTATTGCACATTTCAACCTTCCCCTAATTTTGTTTGCCCTAGAGATATTTCTGAATGAGAGGAGAAAGTGTGGACAGTAACGATGGCCAAACAGGCACACACGGAGAGAGTTGCTCAGCATCATGTTACAGATAGTAGCTCGAAAAGGCAAAGCAACTGGAGCTTCTGAATGGTCCAGCTCACCAGCAGAATGAAAATGGTCCAAGAACTTGCAGAAAGAGCTTTAAGATGACCTGCAGCTTAAATGAGGTGAATGAGCTGGTATGAATCAGAGTCAAACAAATAAAATGCTGTGTACTGGCACAAAAGCAGATAGATGTGAACCAGCCATAGCTCTAATCAGGCTAGAAATTCTAAAGCAAGGTTTGAAAGAATCTTCTTGCAGGTAGAGGGGAGAAAAAACACTTAATGAATTTTAATGTGAAAATTGCTTTTATAACAAGCAACAGAAGAGTATCTCAAGATGTCCCTTTCAACTGTATGCTTTGGCAGTGCAAAAAAGCATCCAATTTGTATCCAGCTGATTTTTTTGTAACATTCCTTGCCCACACATACTGTTAAGTAATTGGCTGTTACAGAAATGTGTTTTTAAAAAAATCAAATTGATGGAATAGTGTAGAGAGGGTGACCTGACTAGAGTCAAAATCGGTTTGGAGAGTGCAGTTTTTGAGTAGATGACAGATTTGCTGGTATCCAAGTACTCTGTCATGCCTTCTCCCTTATTATCTCCATGACTGCTATAATATTCCTGCCAAAACTTGGTGGCAACAGCTTTTTAACTTCCTAACAGTAGGTTGCCGAGTTAGCAAACTCTCTAAGTTTTTTAATGCCCCTTCCCCGTAGCAATCAAGCCCCTTTCCACATCGGAGAGTATTTAACCCCTCTCCTTCAGATATCAAGGTTTTTTCTGCTTTATCAATGTTATACTTCTCCACTCAAACTACTCTTTAACCATATCTTACTGAGTGCAGTCATCTTTCTGACTTCCACCATTCCCCAAAATCTCTTTTTCCTCCTCTTCCCCAACTCTTTTCAACGTGAGTTATATTTTTCCCCTTCTTGAAAAACAAGCTTGGCTGTGCCTTTTTATGCCGTTCTCCAAATAGCTTCCTTCTGTTTGCTCTTGCCTCTCACAGTGAATGTTGTGTCAAAGTTTGCACCTCTTCCCACAATATGGATTTTGCTCTTTCAACTATGCAATGAGCTTCCCCCACCTTGAAGCTACCTCAGTTTTCCGTGAGTTGCTGCTTCCATGCCCAGATTATTCCAGTCTGTCAACATTTTTTTCCCCCCAGATTCCCTTATTTTACCCCATTTAACATTTCTTCCCCAATTCTGAAATCCAAACACTCACCCATTTGTCAGCAGACTATACCAACTGTTGTTTATTTCCTGGGAAAATATTTAATACACTGAGGATACTCTCCTGACTGAACACTACAATGCCCTCACATGTCAGTTGAAGCATTGATCACAGGCAGCTCAAGAAATCTGCGTTTAAAAAAAAAAAAAATCTCACTATTAATTTTCAGATTAATTAGAAAATTAATTAAAAGTCAGTAACTCCAGTAAGAAAAGTGCTTCAAATGGCAGCCTAATTGAATCAGATTGCATTTCTATCAGAACAGGAAAATTTGCATCTGCATTTGTCCCCAAAACAACCAACCATTGTTGGGAAAAAAAAAAAAAAAAGTTACATCCAGATCATTTTAAACTATTTAATGGTATATCCTGCAATGCTACACACAAGAAACTCTTTTAATAAAAGACATAACACATATGACTTAAACAACTATATTATCATAAACGTAAGAAAAAGCTTAAATAAAAGGGTTTACATGAGTGAGCTAAAAGTCAGGCATCTAAATCCCTGCGTAGGCACTGAATAGCTGGTTTCATTTTCAGAATTGCAAACACCTTCAACTTCCACAGAGTTTAAGGTGACCGACACCTAGAGAAGTCCCATTAACACTATCCACACAAATTAATCTGAGTAGGTCCATCAAATGAAAAGAGAAGATTTATATGCAATAAATCACTTGTCGAACATTTACAGGATTATGACATAGGCTGATACACGAATTTAGTTGTCTAACTTAAGCGTCAAAATTTAAACCTTTAAATCACATTTCAAACGTGGGTTGTTCATTTTGTTCTGCTACAGTGTTTGAAAGCATATGCTGTGTGGAACTCCCACTTGATTTTAAAACAGAGCAATTAGTAAATTTTTTTTCAAAGTGGCAGCCAGAGTCCTCATGATCAATGTCTTATTTGAAACGCTGAGGTATACAAGTAAGAGAGATCATTCAGAAACAGTCATATCCCTTATTGACTACATTACTTCCACTGTTTGAAAACAGAAATCCTGTTAGCAGAGATTTTTGCTTAGAAATGGATTACATTGATAGCTCTGGCATTTTAGAAGTTCACATAACTTCCTAAATGCCTAAAAAAGGAAATATGATCTTTTATAACCTAGATTTTAATCAGGGATCAGTATTTACATTTGAATCAACACCTCTAAATACACTGTTAAAATCAGGACACTGGCCATCACAACTCCATTAATAACAGTTAGTGAAACATCTTTTCAGTTGCTAAATGAAAATACACTTTCCAACACAAGGAGTTAATCCATTATTACTGATCAGGTCAGTGTCACTTTATATTGTCTTTACTATGTTCTTTTTCTAATAAATCACAACAGAAAAAAAAGCAGGTTGCTTTTTTTAGCGCAAAGTGCTTTTCAAGTGTCTAATTTTTAAAACGTTGATGGTCACATTAGCATACATAAAATAAAGTGACAAAGTGTTTAGACAGTCAGGGTTCAACTCACCATAACAGTTACCATTGATACCAAGTCTGCAACAGTCAGAGAGCTACAGCCCTGAAATTGCAAGATAAGAACATATCATCAACTAATTAGCTAATGTCAATGAATCTGAATTCATCTGAGGTCCACTAACCACTTCTGTGGTAAGATGAAAATCTATACCCACTCTGTTCCCAGGAGGGAAAGACAAGGCAAGCCACTGGATGGGTCTTACCCTCTTCTCCATCACCAGTGAATGAGCAATTGGAGACTGTTCTGGTTTGCCATACAGGTAAGGATCTATTCTTCTAAAACAACAGATCTTTAAAAAATGTAAAACTTGATAAAGGATTGATCTGCCCTTCAATGTGCCTACTCAGATGTTTTTGATTAGCAGCAATCCACCTTGGTTTCAAAGTCTCAAGTATCCTCCTCCTGTTTTATTTTTTTAAAAACAAACCACATTAAAATCATTAAGGCTGTTTTATCTGTGTCATCTTGATTTACTTATACCAGATGGAACAATCACTTGGAGGACCTTCAAGGGGAATGACTGGCCTTGCCAATATTCCAGAAAAGTCACAGCGTCCACTGGAGTAGCTAGTCTCCAACATCACCATCTCTGTCACCTATGAGCCACAGAAAGTGAAAACCTATAGCTAACAAGGCAGTTCCAAGCAGATCTCCCAGTGCAGTAAGATAAGGAATAGAAAAACTGTCAGGATCTTTTCCTTTTTTCCAGAAGTGGTGCACCATCCAGTCAGCAATCCATAACAGAGTAAACACCTAGGGAACATCAAACAAAGCTTGTATTATTATCATGTAAATTACACTGAAAGGAAGCTGACATTATTGTCTCTTTAGTCCACAGCACTATTGTATACAACAGCTTTTGAAAAATAATTCTCCAAAAATAGCTTTTTGAAACACTCCCCACAGCTACAGACAGGGACACTCAACTAGCTTCTCTCAGTCAATCACATGCACAGGTAGAAAAAACATTGAATAATGTATAGCATTCTTCACCCAATGTATGCTTGAGGGCTTCTGAAAATGGCAAGAAAAAGCAAAAATTCCAATGAAGCACAGAACTGCACTTCTCACTCAGGCCAACATGCTGTATGGCAAGAGCATCAGTGGGGCTTTGAGAGAATTCACAACTAATCAATGCTGCCCCAGATGAAAAAGTTCAACACACACGTAACTCTTGTTTGCGCAGGTCTAGATCAGAGCTGAAATCCAAAGTGATATAAAGAATATTGGGACAGATAAAGAAAAGTTTCATCTGTGTGAAGTGGGGGAAAAAAATGCCCTAGAAGGTACTTTCACACATGAAACACCAGCTTCAGTTCTTCTTAGTAAAGCACACCTGCAACACATATTATGAAATTGCCACTTGTCCCAGGTTGGGAACTATAGGGTTAAAAATTCTCTAGGGATTAGAATAAAATGTAATTCAGTCCCATAATTCTGCTATGTCTTTATAAGCTCATGGCAAGGCCAGCTCACTCTCCTTTCCTGTCCCCTCCCGCCATGTCTGGCAGGAGCTGTGTTAGCAGGACAAACATGTAAGGAGTAGACCTGTTTTGGGGCCTCCACAGGCTTTTGTTTAAGCCTATGGGTGGCAGAGGGGTTGTGGGAGGAGGATTGGCCCACTGGGGATTATAGATTTAGTTTTGGATTGGGGGAAAAATTCAAAGGGTTCGCTATGGATTCTGTACCTTCTTTGTAATTTTCTTCCTGTAACTCTCTTTTTAAAAAATAATAATTCTGTTCTCAAATGAATAATAATTCATTTGAGAGCTTCATTCTGTCAGCTTTTTAAAACCATGACACCACTCCAGGCTGAGTTTGTCTCAGAGTAAAAGATTTCATTCCCAGATGAGTGTCTGAACATTCAAGAGGTTTGATCTTAGTATCAATGGTACGCATAACCATTAATTCATTTCTAGAGAAGAATTATTTTAATGCTGCACAGCTGTCTGATAAGAGACTGGTTCAGTGGAATCATGGCAAGTGTGCTGTGGCATAGCATGAGATGAATGGAGAAAGGATCACTACCTGAGCTTCCATTTCTTCTTGTCTCTTCTAAGTAGCCACTCAAGATGAAATAAACACTCTGCTTTATGGGTTCTCAGTTCATCAGATCTTTAGGAAGGGTAACCTTAAGATGCTTACTGTCATAATCCGTTTTTCTAAAGTCTGCTATGTACTTTAATAGTATCAAAAGTAGTAAAAGGCACAAAAATAATATTTTTCTTTAGCAAATAACTGGTATCAAAAGCATCTTTACAAATGTATGCACACATTTCCTGAAATACTGATAACAGAGGTGCAAGACATTTTCCCACAATATGAAACACAGTAAAATGAACATCATATAAAAAATTGTGGAAAAAAGCATTGAAAAAGTTTCTTGGTTAATCTTTGCTTTGCAAGAGTGTATGTTAAAAATACAAGTCTGAATTTCTAATTAAAAAAAAAAAAAGAGTATTTGCTTAATGAAAAATGCATGGTTTATTTATACAAACAGATCTTCTGAAAAGGGAACTCTGTAGTCTAAGCTAATTATGCAAGTCCTAGGTACGCTGACTGGAATCCAAACAAATATATTTAAAACAGATGTTTTCTTTGGAAGACTATCAGATTCTTTGAGTCAGCTCCTTCTTCTAACAGAGACAAAAAGAAGCCTGTTTATAGAAGATACTGCACATTAACATCTCCTGCAGGATGTGCACAGAAGACTCTAGTGCCCCACATCAACAATGGTTCTATTAGAAGATGAAAGCATTCCTTCCAAGAATCATTTATAATGCATTTATATGACACAACCAAGTAGATACAGCATACACAGCTCAATTTAAATGGCTGTTTAAGTTTTAAATGCACTTTTGGCTTTTAAACATTGTAACATGAAAACCTTTAATTTGTCTATGCATTTTTCACCCTAAAATAACAGACTTAGTCTATCAGGAGAAATGGGTAGTCTGGAAATCAAGTTTTGTAAGCCTTCTCATATCGACTTAGAGGTGCATAATGCCTAACACAAACTATACCAAGCCTGGGCGCTCCAAGTAATAGTAAAAGAAGGTTTAACATATTAGATTAATCGATGCCTATGAAAGTCTATGAAGGCAGTTAGGACCTACTGCTTGTGGAATGAGTCTGCAGTTCACCAGCCTGTATTTTGGTGAAGGAATAGTAGTATCATCATGCATTTGCATGGCTAGAAACAGATTTAAGAATTATACAGACCAGTCTTTGGAAAGGATTGCTTATTTGGCTATAGTTGGTGTTGCAATGTCAAAGTGACTGAAACCTTTAAGGATATTTCACTTATCAATGGAAAACACAGTGATTAAAGTAATTAATTGACTGTCATTTTTTGGAGGGGTGGGAAAACCCTACTATGAGTTTAATGAATTTTGATACTAAGACAGTCCATGAATTTCAAGTGATAACAGTCACTCGCAAAGATCTGTCAGAGGTAAAAAGATGACACAAAATCATACAAAAAGACATTACATGTCACTTGTGACTTTAAGTGGCACCACACTTCACATTTTCTGGGATTCACCACTGACCTACTCTCAACACAATGACATAGGTGGCACAGCAGTGCAAGTACTGCGTCCTTCCACCCTGTGTTCATGCTATGAAGAAGCCTTCAAACTGAAAACTAGCTGGTTTTGAGGGATCCACATTACAGAAAAGCCTAGTAAGATTACAGAAATAATCTGTTTAGCATAAAATGCTGGAGGAAAGTGACAAGAGCCTGTAAATATATGCAGAACTGTTTGAGATCTGAGCTAGTATTTTTTACTTATTTCATCTACAGAGGAAGAGAATAATGATGTGAAGTTTTTTGGGAAAACAGTAGATTAATAGCGGTAGAGTTATGAAATAGAGCCTTAGGAAGTCTTTCAGACTGAAGTATTAAATAATCCTTACATTTAAAAAAAGGTTAAAAATACCTAAATATCTACATACATAAACTGGTCTATCTTTCTATAGTCACTGAGCAAGAAAATAAAGGCAAGAGCAAGGACTGCAAAAATACAGGCAACATGCCAGGTTTTTGATAAGGGGAACATATACTAAGTTATTACTCTTCTGGAAAAAAAATAAAGTCAAAATTGAGGAAAATGAAACTGAAGTGAGCATCAGATTTAGACTAACAAAATATGAAATAAGTATCTTGACAATCCTTGATATTTCCTATTCATCATTATCAGAATGAGATCATTACTTGCTCAGTCTGCACTAGTTGTAGCACAGCTCCGTGTGTCTTGCTACATACATAAGCACTTTCAGCTCAGCCTAATGGAGAACAAAAAATATAATATCCCTGCTAAGGACCTGGTAGGAGCCAGGCTTCTGCCACAAACAGCAACATGCCTGGAAGTGAAAGTGCAGGTGATACTCTGCATTCTGATCCCAATGAAATGGGATCTCCTTCTCATGCTGCAATGAGAAAACCTTGAAAATGCAAAACTGTCCAGGTCTGGATCTTAGTTTTCCTATTTCCTTCAATCGAGCAAGTCTCTTTAACAGTTACATGTTCTACATTCCAGAAGTAACCTTTCATAATAGAATAAGCAGTAGCTAAAATGCATCAATATTTTCTCTATAAACACAACCTTCCTTATTTCTCTGTTATGTACAGCGTAGCCCATGAGTGACTTTTCCACATCGATGAGCCTCATACCATCACTGGAATCCTCACACTACTGAGAAATCCAACTATTTACAAAGTCTTGTAATGACAGAATGAGTGGTAATGGGTTTATACTAGAAGAGGGGAGATTTAAACTAGATGTTACGAGGAAGTTCTTTACAGTGAGGGTGGTGAGATATAGGAACAGGTTGCCCAGGGAGGTTGTGGCTGCTCCCTCTCTGGAGGTGTTCAAGGCCAGGTTGGATGAAGCCTTGAGTGACCTGTTCTAGTGGGAGGTGTCCCTGCCTATGGTGTGGGCTGGAACTGGATGAATTTTGAGGTCATTTCCAACCTAAACCATTCTATGTTTCTGATGTGAGCAGGAAGCCCTTATGAACACTGCTGAATTCCTGCTTTTCTTTTGCTGCAAAGTGCCCTGAAGCACTGCAGAAGTTACTTCACAGTATTAGATATCTGACCTTCATTGGATAAGGAGGACTGCATTTTGGAATTACTTATTCGCTTGGTAATAGCTCCAGGAATCTCCTATTGTTTGTTTATTCCCTGACTCTGTAACATAACTGTGTGCTCAGATTTGGTTAGGAGGTGTGAAAATTCCTTAGAGGGCATTTTACTGGCTCAGTGAGAACACACAGAACAGAGGCTGCCTTTGAATGCTCAGAGCCCGGTGCCAGGACTGATGGCTTGGCAGTTTCAGTGCTGGTCTCATTCTGCTGGAGGTTGACAAGACAGAGGATGAAACCTTGCACAGTACATAGCTTCATAAAGTTACAAAATACTTGAGCCTTTTTGAGGTGGAGGCAGAGGCCTGGCTTTCATTTAATATATTCTTTGTTGATCAAACACCAAATTGTACCTGCATATAGCATACTGGTATGTGCTTGAGTGGAACACCACTTTGTAACATTTTCAAGAAAAGAGGATTCCTTTTGAACAGAGGCCAAAACACATTTGAAGCCAATTTACTGGTTCTCATTAGTGCACACTGGCTTGCCCAGATACTGCATGCTGCATTATGTGAAGTACTCTACACTCTTAACTTCCTTTTTCATTTTATTTTCCTCTGGTTCTGCCATCCATAAACACAGAACAGACTCTTCACTACAGAGCTAACTCAGATCTTTTGAACTCAAGCCTAGAAGTTCTAGCTGAATGCAGATTAATATAAATATTTGTGCAGTTTCCCCCACCATTATGAAAATACACTTGTGAAATCCTTGCCCCACTAAATTTAAAGGGAGTATAGCCCTAGATTTCAATATGACCAATCTATAAATTTAATTGAATAACCCTTTTAGAATATGCATTTATTTGAAGAACAGAAACAACCCTACTATTAAAGGTAGGAAAACTAAAAGAGAAGATCTGTGTTCCTAAAATTAAGAAGGAAGAGTGCATGAATTTTGTATCGATTTATGAATTTCAGCTAATTCTCGTGAAATTTCTGAAGTCTAATAATGGCTGAAATCACACAGCAGTCTTAGCTTCAGTAGAGGTATTAACAGGGACTCTTGTCCCACTTTGTTTATGTTAAGCTTATAGGAATTTAATATCACTGAGAGAGCAAGACTCAGAAAAGCTTTACTGAAATAGGCCAAAGGATTGAAGTCGTTGGAAAGGACAGACAGAACAGAGTTAAGCTATAGCATCACAAAGCAAGTGATAAAGCTATAAAGTAGGACTGTTCTGCAGGAGAAAAATGAAGAAGTAATTAATAAGTTTTAGTATCACATTCCCACTTGCAAAGGTTGGAACATTACCAGTTATACTGCAGCAGAAAAGTATCGAAGTCTCCTATGAGATTAAAATAGTAACAGTTTTCAAAATCTATTTCGAAATAGTAATGTGAGTAGCACAGAAAGGCAATTCAGAACATTAAAATTACATTTTTTACTAAGGAATCATAGATTAGCTTAGGTTGAAAGAGACTTCAGAGATCATCTATTCCAACCCCCCTGCCATGAGCAGAGATGCCTCTCAACTAGACTAGGTTGCTCAAGGCCTCATCCAGTTTGGCCTTAAATACTACCAGGGAGGGAGCATCCACAGCCATTCTGGGCAACCTATTCCACACTCTCACCAACCTTGTACTGAAAAACTTCTTCCTAAATTATAGTCTAAACCTACTCTCCCTCAGCTTAAAACCATTCCACTTAGTCCTGTAACTAGACATCCTTATGAAAAGTCCTACTCCAGTTTTCCTGTAGGATCCCTTAAGGTATTGGAAGGCAGCTATAAGGTATCCCTGGAGCCTTCTCTTCTCTGGGCTGAACAACCCCAGCTCCCTCAGCCTATGCTCACAGCACAGGTGCTCCAGCCCTTTGATCATTCTTGTGGCCCTCCTCTGGACTCACTCAAGCAGTTCTAGGTCGTTATGATGGGAAAACCAGATGCAGTCATCGAGGTGGGGTCTCACAAGTGCAGAGTGAAGGGGAAAAAATCACCTTCCTTGACCTGCTGGCCACATTCCTTTTGATGCAGAACAGGTTACAATTTGCCTTCTGGGCCTCATGAGTGCACTGCTGACTCATGTTGAACTTCTCATCAATCAACACACTCAAGTCTTCTTCAGGACTACTCTCAGCCCACTCTGCACCCAGCCTCCATTTGTGTCTAGGGCTGGCCTGACCCTGATGCAGGATCTAGCACTTTAGACTTGTTGAACCTCATGCAGTTTGCACTGGTCCACTTCTCAAGCATGTCAAGATTCTTCTGGATAGTATCCCTTCCCTCACATGAGTCCACTGCACCCCACAGCTTGGTGTCAACTGCAGATTTGCTGAATGCCACTGTCCATGTCACTGACAAAAGACCTCTGGACCCAGGACAGAACCTTGAAGAACTCCACTTCTTACTGGTCTCCACCTGGACATCAACTACTGATCACAACTCATTGAGCGCAACTGTAGAGCCAGTTTCTTATCCATCAAATCCATGTCTCTCCATCTTCAAAAAAAAGGATGTCATGTGGGACAGTGACTGATTGTGGCTAATTCAGGGAGGTTTTAGCTGTGGATTTACTAAAAACATTTAATTTTGTATTACTGATTTCTCTAAGTGAAATTATTCAAACTTAAGACATTGCTATTTCCTAAGGCACCTTTCGAGAACTGCCCTTCCTGGGTGTGAACAGGCTACCAGGTAAGACCAGCCAAAATAATGTAACAACATCTGACAATTAATGCAATTATATTTTCTTGTACAGTGATCACTCTCACACTAACTGCAATTTTAATATAGATTAAGAATTTAGAATTCACCAAGCAAGCCATAATATTCTCATCTATAGCTTAAAAAACAGTAATGTGAATCATTTTAGATTTCTTTGAGAGCTTTCCATGATGTATTCACCATTCAAAAATGCTACATTTCCTTCTCTTAATCTCCCCTCTGGAGATGAGCATTTTAGATGTAATGGTTCCAAGAAGCAAAGGAAAGAGAAAGCAGAAAATGTATGACTACGAAGTCATAGAGCCAAGTGTCTTCTGAAAGCTAATCACAATACAGATACACCTGTGAGTTGCATACATGTGGAGATAATTAGTTACTTCCAAACTGTGCTGAAAGCCTGTGTTAACCCTTACCTTCTTGTACTATTCATGAGATGTCAGAAAGTAGATAAAACATTTTTTTTCCCTCGAGAGCTTGACTTTATACAAGCATTTTCCAGTTGTTCTTACCTGTAGCAGAGCTGCAAACAAATATACTGCTATAAAGATGGGAGTTAAGGAAGTGTGGCCGCTTTTCATTAAGTGGATAGTGTACAAGAAAATCAGGTGTCCAGGAATCACCAAAAGAAGCAGAACTTGGGCTGATTTGTTATTTACTCCTACAATTAAAAAAAAAAAAAATCCAACATTTAGTTAAACTCTTCAATTACTTTAACAGATTTTTATTAATTTGTACATAAAAAGCAATTCTGGAATTCCACAGCATTGACTATTGTCAATTGACATTTTCTGCCAAAAGACTCCTTAAGGATTTTCACAGGAGGGAAAAAAGCCACCTCTAATGTCTGACAGAAAAGTTAAGCAGGGCTATTCCAGAAGAGGCTACAAACTATTTCTTTTCATTATGTACTCATGTAATACAATCTACTTTTTTGGAGCTTCAGTGATCTCCTGAAGCTTTCCTAGGAAAGAGAATGTTTTGGGCACTATATTCAAGGCATGCTCAAAAGTACCTTATATTTCTAAAAATTGACCTCATTGGTACCATTTTTCTCATTTGTTCCAGCTAATTTCATAAATATGAAAGTGTAATACATGCTGTTACAGAATCACAGAATCAATCAACTTGGAAAAGACCTTCAAGATCATCAGGTCCAACCTATCACACATTACATCTCATTACAGCTGCTACATTATCAGAAAAAGGGGCAATATACAAGAGAAGTAATTTTGAAGCAAGAACCTAGAAAGAAAAATGGGAAATAGGAAATGGGAAATAGAAAGAAGGGACTTGGTTTAGTAATAGTATTACCCATAAAGTTCAGTCCTAGCAGGAGATTGAACTTCCAGAGTTAAATTACAAAGGTTAGGAAGCAGGTAAACAAGGCAAGGAGAGATGAGGGCTGGAAAGCTTGTGAGGAGGTATCATAGTGTCCTGCTACGCTACACCGTTCTCTTCCTTCTCTGCACACACGGCCTCCTGCAGGGATCTCCTTGTGATTCTCACAGGCAAACAGCTGCAGGCAAAGGAAACTGTTGCTCCTCTGCTGCCTTTGGATTGCATACAGGTTCTGTTTGTTGCTATTTCTCACTGGTGGGAGAGTCTGGCATACAGAATGAAAAAAAGGGAAACAGGAAACAGCAGTTTTAACAATTAACTGGCCAACACATACCTGTACCATAATAGGTTCTGCATGGATAATAGCAACCCTTGGCTTCTTCTGGCAGCTCTCCAGGGATGCTGTGTAAATGGAGGTAGGTAGAAATTCTGCTGGCTTGAATAGCTACTAGATTACCACCAATACCTGAAATACAAAAGGGAGTAAGTGGCAGATTTTCAAGTATTTTTTTCCTCTAGTAGGCAATATCTCTGCAAATTTNAAAAAAAAAAGAGAAATAAGCTGCGAATGTGTATTAGTTAAAGACAGGTTAATACCATGCATTGAAAAATCTGGGCTCCAATTTGGTACATCATTGGATGTTACAGACATGAATGGTCAGGATGCTTGATAATCTCATCTAGGCTCCATTTCCCACAAAATATTGAATGAACTTTTGAGGTTTATTCCAACCTAGGCTACATTCTATGAATTTTTACTTCAATGAATAGAAAACTAATCCAATTTGCTTTATCTACATTACAGAATGCAGCAGCGCTGATTTTTTTTTTTTTTTTTTTCCCCAGCTACTTTACACAGCCACAGGTTGCTCTGAGAAGATATGGTTAGGAATAAGTAATGCAGACCTTGTCCCCACTTCAGAAGAAGAATGCCCTTGTTAATAGCAGTTTGACTATTTGATGCTTAGCAGTCACCAGAAGACACTACTTGCCAAATTGCTTTGGTGACCACAGAGTGAATAGGACAAATATCTAATGCTGAGAACTCAAAAATTCCCTACCTCACCAATACTTAAAGACACAATTAAAGGCTAAACCTAATAAAGCACCAAAACATTTAGGCAAAAAGATTAAAATACAAATAAAGAAGAAAGATATTAGGAAAAAATCATGGCATTGGCAAAAAGGACTCCTCATCACAATTACCTGCATATTTCTGGTCATGAGATAGAGAAACAAAATACGAACTACCAAAAGGCCAAGTCAGTGTTTGCAAGGAAAATTAAAACAACAGTGCTTTTTTTTTTTCAAATGAACTACAGAAGAAGTGAGATAGGGGATTTATCTAAGCTACAGGAAAGGCTTAAACATTAAAAAAAAAAAAAAATCTAAGTTGGGTCCAAAGAATATTTTTTTAAATTGAGAACAGTAAGTCTGACATTTCTGACAATGAGAATAATGTATGCAAAGGGAGACAGAAATAAAATTAGGGATCAATGCACTGCATTTGGATGGAGATCAGATAATTTCTGTGACTAAATTACAAAAAACATGTTATGTAAAACTGCTTCTTAATAGAGCTACAAAGCTGGGGATGGTGCCATATGACTAGAAAATATGAAACAGTTGCTGCTTAAAAAAGAGGAGATAAAAGCAATTTGGGTAATTACAAGCAGGCTAACAACTGCAATAACTGATATATTCAAAACAATATTAAGCATAGAAAATTTGCCAACTCCTCACTATCTGTATGTCTTACAGCACTACAAGAAACAAAAGATAGATGTAAACAGGGCCATTTTTTAAGGTATGTTTTTGAGGTTTGTAGCAATGCAACCATAAGCCACACTGGTACAAAACCCCTAGATTTCAAGTATTTCCTCAGATGTATGCAGTTTCCCATTGTGACTGATAATTACCTGCTTCAAACTCAGACAATCAGAAATGTGAGTGATTATCTGCACCCTAATTAATAACAAGGGAAAGTGAGTGAAAGAAAAGAATGAAGGGAAATGGAAATTTGCCCATTTGAAACAGCAACTAGGAAAAAAAATGTGTGGACAACACAGACATAAAAGAATATATAAGTCTGTTTGTCAGTCTTTTGATGGATAGCTATTAAACACAAATCTTTATTTTTGCATAACCATGATTTAGAGAAAGTCTTCTCCAAGCTCTATTGGGCATGGAGATAACAAGAAAAAAAATTGGAAAGTATTAAGCATGTAAAAAACCTCCCAGAATCCTGCACAGTCTCCACCACCTGATGATGTACAGTGGTGGACAGCTACAGTCACAGTGTCTTTTTATTCTGTCAATTCATCTACCAATTCTTCCTTCTAATTATTTCTGAACCTTTGGGCCAATTTCAACCACCTCTGACACAAAGACAGAGATACTAATCAGCTTCAACTATGGTTAAACAAGCTAAGAAAAAGGAAACAGTGGCTAGCTAGGTAAATAGATTCAAACACATGCCCTCAGTAAGACAAAAGCAGTATATGAACTATGTAGTTAATAACTTATGGTGCCAGCTGGCCACTCAGCATCTAGCTTGAAGCTAGGCATAATGCCTCTTGCTCAGCCAGTACTTCAGCAACACAGAAAAGGAACCATGATGTTGTGGAAAGCAGAGTGAGAATGGAGATAACGTTGTGAACAGCAAGTATTGCTGGGGCATGAAGCCATAGAGAACACTAGGGATCAAAAGAGCTATCTGATGCTTTAAAAACTCAAGATGCAAATCGGAACAGAATCAAGCTTCATTATTTTTCTGGTCATAGAATGATTTTCATAAAGCTGTGCTTGCACTGAACGAATCACTTCAGTATGCACAGAGGTACTGAGTTTGTTTTGTAACAGCAGTTAATGTGCATGTGAAGCTATCTCAGCAGCATCAGATTAATCAGATTCCTGTGAGAAGCAGAAAACACAAAACTGCGTAGGTAGACAAAATGTCAATACACAAAACCGGTAGCTTTCAGCATCTTCTGAATGCTTAAAATAGTCATGTGCTCAGTAGCTGCTCATACTGTGCAAATCTCTGTAGACATAAAAGTTCATGGAAGCTGTCCTCATATAAGTCAGATTTTTCTCCCCCCCCAGAAAACAGCATTGCAGCCATCACAGTGAATATTTTATAATAAAGAGAAACTTTGTTAGCTTCTTCTCAATCTCATGAGAACAACACCACAGAGGAATACAACTTTTTTTCAGAAGTAAAATCCTGCAACCGCTACCGCATTCCTCTCAGAACAGCAAATGTTTTATGTTGTGAGTGCTGCTTTGTCAAGAAGCAGATGAGAAGAGACAATGCTAAAGTATGAAGGATGCCACACTGACTTACAGCATTAAAACAAAATTTAAAATCTCATCATTTTATTAAGCCAGTTAAATGCTAACTAAGCAAGAACAGTTGTTCTGAAAACTGTTATCACAGTTTTTTGTCTAATGAGCACAGAAAACCATATTCAGAGCAAAGGCAAGACCATGTCATGCATTTATGAATAGGCCTATGGGCATGAGTCTGTCAATCGTTATCTGGATAAAGGTCTTTTTTTCTTATAATAGAAGTAACTATGTTATTTGGAAGACCATATTACAAGTACTTTACATCGATGCATCCTAGAGAATATCTTGAAGGAAGTTTCTGTCTCATAGCCCTCATTACAGGTAAAAAAACCCCAGCAGTTATGGGAAGCTGCATAGGTCTGAGATCTTCCACAGTACTGGGTGACACAGCAGGATCTTTTTTGCCTCAGATCTCATGCTACATGTGTTGATAAACAGGGCTATATTCTCCAGGGAAAACTGGGAGTGGCTGATAAACCAGAGAGATGTACTGCTATTCTCTGGACAGTTCAGAGAATTGGATTAAGAAGAATCTCATGAAGTTCAACAAAAGGAAATGCAAAGTCTTGCACCTGGATAGGAATAATCCCACAATCCAGTACAGGGCTGAAAATTCATCATGAGTTGAGCTCAATCTGCTGCTGATATTCAATACCATACTGCTGCCATGCCATCTTCAACATGAAAGTGCTGGCTGGAGCAAAGTATCATGGGGCTTGAAGTACAGCTTGTAACACGACAGCCTTCCTTTTCAGGCTGCCTCTTCTCATTTCCAATTTTCTGCATTGGACTTTTCTTCTGGCCTGGCTGCTGCATGCTTGGGTCGAGGGGAGTTGTTTTATTGCTGGCTTTTGCATTTTGCAGCACGTTTTCTGCAAACAGGCTAAGGTAATTGCATAGTGTATCATTTCCAGTAAAACTCTTTATCGCAACCTAGAGGGTGGGGGTTTTTGGGGTTATTTTCCCTCCCATCTGTGTGGGGAGAAAGAATGGCTTGCAAGTGCAGGCTGTGCTAACCCAGGACATCCCAGCATGTGGAGCAAAAAGCAAAAAGTGTCTTTAAGACAGTTGATTTTGGCAGGAGACAAAAGGGCTGAGATAGCAAGAGGTGAGTGAGATAACACAAGGATTCAGTTAAGGATTGAGGCTTTTAAGAATGTCTTATACAAGTGTTTGGGTTTTTATTCCTGTGGTACATTCAATGTGTTGGCACATTTGCTTTCAGGGGTGGCTAGGACCAGTGTGCTGGGGTCCTGTGTCTGCCTGAAGGCTACGTAATTACAAGTAGCAAGGTGTGTGGGAGAGTATAGGCAAGTGTCTAGCCCGGTGATCACCTCCAGTGGTTCAGAATTTCACCCCTAACACGTGCAAAATCCTGACAAGCTGATGACATGTTTGGAAAGGTCTCTTGCCAGCCCAGAAGGTCCCAAGAGGCAGAAATTATTGCTGTGTGTTAAAGCCTGGCCCATGCCTACTGAGCCCTACTACTATACAGGTACACTAATGTTTTCTCTTGCAGTTCACAATTTCAGATGCTTTCTGTCTGAGACAGAGTAACCAAAGCACTACTCTGCTGTGTGAAAGCTGACTGTACAAATATGTATAAGAGACTAACATAAATAATGGTTTTGAAAAGGCCTTTGGTTCTGTTTTTTCTATTTGTTTGGCTTGGGTTTGGTGTTAGGTTTTTGTGTTTTTGTTGTTTTGCTTTGGTGGGGTTTTTTTGAGGAGGAGTAATAGTTTCTGGGTATTTTCTTTGCATATTCTCCAAAACAATTTGCATGAAAAGCTCTCTGAAAAATCTGAAAGCTTATCATTCAATTTAGCCTACTAAAAGAGGAAAAAAAAATATTTCAGGAATATATTACACAAGCTTAACTTTCATCTCAGACAACAGGCATTCAATAAGTTTTGCGTTAAATTTTCTCATAGATCAAGGAATATGAGAAACACATATATTTCTTCCCTCCAGATATCAAATATTCCTACAGTATGTACAAAGAACAAGAGATATTACAACAGCTTTGTGTTATTGCTTCAGACTATCTGCAATGGCAAGGCTTTTCTCTACAAAAAGCCTGTGAAGCATTTCCGATTTTCAGGTGTTTGAGTTAATTTTCAGAACTTCCATTCTACAAGACACATAAAAATGGAGTAAAGTCTACCAGCATGTTGGTTATTATGCAGTAACTCCTGAAATGCAAATGCTTAAGATATCTGACAATGTTTTGTCCAAGTGTGCAATGAAAATGGAAAGTGGCTGTATCTGGTAGCTGCACCTGAGTTCATTCTTGCTACTTATTTGGAAGCATATAATTGTTTTGGGCATTATCTTTTTTTTCAGAATAACTTGAACTCAGTTACTTGCAAATTGCATTCCTGAGCCAAATTCTACATGCTGTGATGTTGTAAGAGAATTTTCAAACTTTAACCATCTCATCCATTAGAAAATATAAAGATCAGCTTGAACATCTAGGCTGAAGCACTGCCATGCTTGGGCTTAGTTGCTTTATTCAGAACTTCAGTACATCAAACACATCTAAATCTCAAGTATTTTATGGCCAAAACCAGACTTTTTTTTTTTAAGTACAGTTACAATTTAAGCCAACCAACCATATAATTAGAAGTAATTATTAATCTCCAAAAACATGTTTAACAGGGGGGAAATGGAAAAGTGGTTGTGAAATACTTCTAGCCACCAGCAGTAAATCTGACTATAAATGCCTGTCTCCTTAAGGACTATTTTAATATTTTTTGGGAAATATTTTCAACTATTGTTAATAGGAGTAGAAATCTTTGAGGCTGCTCAAATTCCAGACTAATATTCCTTAAACCAAAAAAATTATGGCTCCACACTGTGACATACGTGATGAAAGTGACTTGTCTCACAATGATGAATCTGCAAACCATCTAGATAGGACCAGGTTGAAAGCTACTTAATGGCATACCCAGAAGCTTGACAACCAAAAACTCTGCAGCGCATGCTGTTCAGGACTTCAGGATAGGACAACTGGCACTGAAAAAAATGCAACATCTTAAAATCCTGGACAAATTTAATATTTCATTCAGGCTTTTCTGGTTTCTCTCATCTATGTCACAGGAAAAACTTTAAGGTAAGAGCAAGTAAAAAGCATCTGAAATCCATTTTGATGGGAAAGTCCTCAGCATCTTTTACAACTTCAACGAGTTCCAAGAAAGCACTGGTAGGGGACGCTTTCTGCAACAGTAATATTTAAAAAGCCATCTGTTAAGTGGCATAGAACACCTTTCATGTTAGAAAATAAGTGTCAACAGATGTGCTTTTTTAACCAAAAGATTTCCTAAACCCCAGTCTAAACTATACCAACCAGCAATATCAAAAGGCGCCAGTAGAATTATGAAACCCAGGAGAGGCTAATCTAAATGCAATCCCAAAAAAAATCATCTACCTACAATTTCCTTATCCATGAGGTGTACCATAAAACAGGGCCACTCTGTATCCTCTACTCACAATATATTTTCATTTATTTTCCAGCAGAAACACCTCTATCCTTAGAGTTCTGAAGCTTGAAGGGGTTAGGACACACACATACAACACTTGAACATTACTCCTCTCTACTCTTTCGTAGATGAAGGAAGACCAGAATTCCTTAGCACTTCTGTTTTAACCCAGTGGCACTGCAAAAGCATTATGCCTATTGGCAGTAACAGGTCATGACCCTTAGGCTAATAATTACCTTATACTACATGGCGGGACTCTAGTCTTCGCCTGTTAAGCTTGTGAGCTTGTTATGAGCTCCAAAGTGGAGCATGGTATGAGGTTTCTCTTCTCACAACTTAGAGTTTCAATTTAGAACAACAGCTAAGGTCCTGAAAATATGGACACAGGACTATAAACAACTCACTGATGGCCCACTACCTGAAGAAGTTCACATTTCAAGAGGTGTGGAAAGACTGTTACATACATAATAAGAAGAGGAGGAGCTAAGCATTAAAAATCCAGATGAACAACAGATCAAGGCATCTGATGTGGCTTGGAAAATTACATTCTCAAGAATTAGAGTATTGCAAGGACAAAGGCTAAGAACAGTCTAGGAATACAAAATATGAAAAAGCAACAAGCTGAATGTAGGTAGCATAACCATCACCAGAATCAGCTCCACTGTGATACTCAATAGCTACAAATATAAATCTTGCTGTCCCTGCCCTCTTGAAGGACTCATTCTCTCCCCACCTGCTTCAATAGCCCCAGCTTTCTCTCTCTTCCACCTACCTCATTCTTCAAGGAACTTTTGACCTGTCAGCTAATCATCCTAGGCTATTATAGATTTGGATACTTCTTTTTCTCTAGAGAATGTATGCACGTTGCTTTAATTTTGTTGATAAAATTGTGAAAGAAAACAAAAACCAAAGCAGTACATTTACCCTTTGCTCTAGCAGCATGTTTATAATAAGCTGTCATTCTTAGCAATTACCTACTTAAGTCAAAGCATTAGGTAAAAATGTTACAAAGGTAAAATGTAAACATGCAGGAAATTCAGGTTTCACAGCAAATTTTTGTGACAGAAAGTGACCTTGAATAGGACACATACTTGCACTTCCAAGAGCAGCCCACAACTGCCCCACAGTAGAAGACCATCATCACTAGAACATCTGCTAGGAGCACAAAGCTTTGAGAAAGGCTATGAGAATTGTATCCATCTCTTACCCCCTCCATTCAAGCTTCTGTCTTCCACCTGACGGGTGTGGGCTTCACAATCCTGCCTCTCAACTTCCAGTGCTTCATATCTATTGTAGAGGGGTAACTAGGGAGGTGAGAGAGGCTGGGGAAGGATTTGGCTACCTCCCTGAGCAGGGACCTGTATGAACTCCCATCCTTTACTCCTGCCTGATGACCTCCTCCTCCTTCTGCCTGACAACAGGTAGCATTAGGCTACTCTGACTGCCAGTGAGTGATTCTCAGAGATTGAAGAGTATAACTTCACCAATCTATTTCCCTTTTACTTTCCCAAATGCTCTTTAGTTTTTCTACCCATTCCTTAAGCTCTGCCACCATACACAGCAGATCATTCACCTGTTCATAGTGCATGCAGATGGTTTTTGCACTATCCTCTGGTACCAACACTAACCTCAGACATTCCCTGCAGTCAGTGGTCTGGACAGCTGCGTCCCTACAGTCTGGAACCTGCATGGTCGCTTCAGTCTTTGGAGGCTGTGCCTGAATTCCCACCTCCACTGTGGCTGGAGTCAGGAGCACGGTCTTCTGCCGAGGGCAGACCGCTGTACACGCACCTTCCTTTTGTACTGAGCAGGTGCGCCCCCGAGAGCAGGCTGCCGGTGCCGGCTCTTTAAACAGCAGCCGCTGCCAGCTCCCTGCCGCTTTTAAAACTCCGGCGTTATTCTGGCAACGCGTCCTCGGCTGTGCTACTCTGGTGAGGACCACAGAGCAGCAGACCCTGCCCCTTTTCCCGTCTCTCCTCGGTCCTCTGCGTCGGCTAAACCTAAAGCTTGAACTTAGCTAAAATTAGAGCCAACATAAGGGCCTCCGAGCTAGAGCTCTGTAGAGCTGCCAGTGCAGTCTCTTCAAAGGGCAGCCGCGGGCAGCTCCCTGCCGCTTTTAAAAGTCCCGCGGTGTCCCGGCAACGCCCCCTCAGCTGGCTTGCTCTGGTGAGGATCAGGCCAGAGTAGCAGATTCTGCTACCTTCCCTGTCCCTCTTCGGTCCTCCGCATTGACTAAACCTAAACCTAAAGCTTACCTACGAAGAAACGATACTCTTCTCTTAGGAAGCAAATCCAGGGAGTTACAACCAAGGACTATTGTAGGAAAAGTTACAGATGGAAAGCCTGAGGATAAGTTAAATTTAGTGCATCCTTAGAGAGCTAGATGAATAATACATTAATTATCTGTGATTATTTCTGCAAACTGATTATCTTGGAGGTTAGAGAACACCAGAGGGCTGTAAAAGGAAAAATCTTCCAACGAGGCTAAAAAGGATGATCTGAGGAATGTGTATATTAGAGAAACTTATATTCTTATACTAGAACAAATTATTTTAAAATACAATTAATAAACATCTAGAAAATATGAAAGCTTAAAATGGGAACTAACATGAATTTATCAATTGCTTCAGGGATCTGCTGGCCAAAGTATCATGGGAAGTAGCCCTAGAGGGAAGAGGGGCCCAGGACAGCTGGACGGTATTCAAGGATCACCTCCTCTGTATCCAGGAGCAATGTATACCAACAAAGAGGAAAGCAAGGAAGAATGCCAGGAGGCCTGCCTCGCTGAGCAAGGAGCTCCTGGACATGCTCACACACAAAAAGAAAATCCACAAGGAGTGGAAGAAAGGAGAGCTAGAATGGAGGTATATAAGAAAGCTGCCCAAAAAGCCAGAGATCTGGTTAGGAAAGCCAAAGCACAGTTTGAATTGAATCTAGCCAGGGAGGTCAAAGGGAACACCAAGAATTTCTACAGGTATATTAAATGTAAAAAGAAGATTAGGGAAGGTGTGGGCCCCCTCAGAAAGGAAACAGGTGAATTGGTCACAAGTGAGATAGAAAAGACTGAGGTTCTCAATGACTTCTTTACCTCGGTCTACACTGCAAAGGCCTCGAGCCACGCATGCTCCTGGAATCATGGAAGATAATGGCAGGGACTGGAAGGAAGAGCTGCCCATCATAAGTGAAGATGAGGTTTGTGATCACCTGAAAGTGTTCAAGTCCATGGGATGCGACAGGATACACCCACAGGTACTGAGAGAACTGGCAGATGAGGTTGCTAAACCCCTCTCTATTATATTCCAAAAGTCCTGGCAGTCTGGTGAAGTCCCCACTGACTGGAAAAGTGTAGTGGGTTTGTAGTGCGCAAGCATACTGGCTTATCTGGATGTTTTGGGAACATTCTCAAAACAATCTTCTTTCTTCTCTCTCAGTGAAACTGGGTGAAGTGACACAGTGTATTTAATTTCTCACTCAAATTCTCCAATTAGCTCAAACCAACACAAAAAGGGAAAACATAACTCCAATTTTCAAAAAGGGTAGGAAGGAAGAGCCAGGGAACTACAGGCCAGTCAGTCTCACCTCTGTGCCTGGTAAGATCATGGAGGACATCCTCCTGGAGGCACTACTGAGACAGGAGAACAGTGAAGAGGTGATTGGGTCCAATCAGCATGGCTTCACAAAGGGCAGATCCTGCCTGGCAAACCTGGTGGCCTTCTATGAGCAGGTCACAACATTAATAGATGAGGGGCGAGCAACTGATGTCATTTACCTGGACCTGAGCAAAGCCTTTGACACTGTCCTGCACCACATCCTGGTCTCCAAGCTGGTGAAACATGGGTTTGATGGGTGGACCACCAGATGGATAAAGAACTGGCTTGATGGC
>VWZI01004047.1:212-15912 GCA_013396835.1 Psilopogon haemacephalus | reverse complement strand
ACGTTGTTTTTCATGTCAAGCTGGAGTTCTGCAGGTCTGTTTACTCCTCTCTTGTTTTCTTTTTTTTTTTTTTTTCAAAGCCTCCATCCAAATTCCACTGCAGTCCAGCAATTGCTTGTGTCAATGAACTGCCTCTTTTCCCATGGAGGGGAGAGAGATCTGACATTGCTTGTGCCCATCAGCAGGCGAGAGGTGTCCTGCTTTTAATTTTATGGCTGCATAACAGAGCCTGGAATGGGTTGCCCAGGGCAGGTGGTTGGGGCCAGATCCCTGGAGGTGTTTGCAGCCAGGCTGGCAGAGGCTGTGGGCAGCCTGCTCTAGGGTAGGGTGTCCCTGGGCATGGCAGGGGGGTTGGAACTAGGTGATCCTTGTGGTCCTTTCCAATCCTGACTGATTCTATGATTCTGTATCAAAAATGATGGGGCAAGCAGAGGAGGCTAAGCAAACATCTCTCTCCCTTTACTGATTTGAAAAGGAAAAGACATGAAAACTGGGGAGGGAGGAAAGAAATCCAGCCAAGCCCTCTGCCCATCCATACAACCTTTCTCAGAACTAGCAGCCTAGCCGTGTGCATAGGTCATGACTGTGCCATGGCAAATCACAGGATCAACAAGGCCAAGTGTAAGATTCTGCAGCTGGGTGGGTGCAATCCCAAGCACAACTCCAGGCTGGGTGGGGAATGGCTGAGAGCAGCCCTGAGGAAAAGGACCTGGGGGGTTTGGGCTGATGAAAAGTTCAAGATGAGGCTGTAGTGTGAGTGCAGCCCAGACAGCAACTGTGTGCTGGGCTGCAGCAAGAGCAGCTGTGGGCAGCAGGGCAAGGGAGGGGATTCTGCCCCTTTGCTCTGCTCTCCTCACACCCCACCTGGAGTCCTGTGTGCAGTTCTGGAGCCCCCAGCACAAGAAGGACATGGAACTGTTGGAGCCAGTCCAGAGGAGCCATGAAGATGCTCAGAGGGCTGCAGCAGTTCTGCTATGAGGACAGGCTGAGAGTTGGGGCTTTTCAGCCTGGAGAAGAGAAGGCTTCAAGGAGACCTTAGAGTAGCCTTCCAGTATCTGAAGGGGGCCTACAGGAGGGCTGGGGAGGGACTGTTCACAAGGTCTTGTAATGACAGGATGAGGAGTTTAAACTGGCAGAGGGGAGATTTAAATGGGATGTTAGGAGAAAGTTCTTTACAGTGAGGGCAGTGAGACACTGGCACAAGTTGCCTGGGGAGGTTGTGGCTGCTCCCTCCCTGGAGGTGTTCAAGGCCAGGTTGGATGAGGTCTTGAGCAACCTGCTCTAGTGGGAGGTGTCCCTGCCTGTGGTGGAGGGGTTGGAAGTGGATGATCTTTGAGATCCCTTCCAACCTAAACCATTCTATGATTCCATGATCACTTGCAGTGGCTATGGCTTCTCCAGTCTCCTGGAGGTGGTGCTTTTCCTCCTCAGGACAGCAACACTACAAGTGTTATCTCTGCTGTTTAACCGTGCCTCTGAGAGCATCACAGAGAAGCAGCCGAACCTTTCACAGCCTTGCTCATCTGTCTGCAGATTTGCCTGCCGGTTCTGCCAAGATAAAGGTGTGACAAAGGCCATTGTGCAGCTCTCCCCCAGGCCAATTCCTTGGGAAGCAGCCGTGCCAATGTTTACAGCTTCCATTTTCTAGAACAGGTTGAGTTCATTGGCATTAAAAACTCTCTATAGTGCATCGGTCTTAATCCAATTTTAAGAGGCAAGGCCAGCAACTGTGTTAAAGGGATTAACTCTTATTAAATATAGTGTATTTGAGTAAGCCCTAAGGGAAGGACTCCAGTTGCTCCTGTTTGCATAGATGGAGGCAGTCATACCAAGTTACATCCTAGGGACCAGGCGGTAAGCTCAAGCTGTAAATTGCATCACGTTGCAGGGGAAGTCGTTTTTGAAGTATGGAGGTAAGTGGAAAGCAGTGTTCTCACCAGGCTTTAAAAATGTTAGGAAGCATCAGGAGAAGTGTGGCATAGCAGGTCGAGGGAGATGATTCTCCCCCTCTACTCCACCCTGGTGAGACCCCCCCTGGAGTACTGCATCCAGTTCTGGAGCCCCTGGGACAAGAGGGATGTGGAGATGCTGGAGTGTGTCCAGAGAAGGACCACGAGGATGCTCAGAGGGCTGCAGCACCTCTGCTATGAGGACAGACTGAAAGAGTTGGGGCTGTTCAGTTTAGAGAAGAGGAGGTTCCCAGGTGACTTTATTGTGGCCTTCCAGGATCTGAAGGGGACCTACAAGAAAGCTGGGGAGGGAGTATTTAGGCTGTCAGGTAGTGACAGGAGTAGGGGGAATGGAGCAAAGCTGGAGGTGAGGAGATTCAGATTGGAAGTGAGAAGTTCTTCACTATGAGAGTGGTGAGAGCCTGGAACGGGTTGCCCAGGGAGGTAGTTGGGTTTAAGGCCAGGCTGGCTGAGGCTGTGACCAGCCTAATGTAGGGTAGGGTGTCCTTGGGCATGTCAGGGGGGTTGGAACTTAATGATCCTTGTGGTCCCTTCCAACCTTGACTAATTCTATGATTCTATAAGCAAGCTCTCTTCACTTCCCTTAAATCCACAGGGGAGGAAAAAAAATTGCAAGAGAAAAGCTAAGGTGTCATGACAGAGAAGTTGCTGTCCAGGTCTCATAAGTAGATGAGGAGCATCATATGTAACACTAGACTGTTGAAGTCAAAGGAGAGGGATGGACCTGTAACCTGTGTCCTCCAACTTTGGAATTAGCCAAGTAACAACTAAAGAAAGAAAAAAAAACAAAACCCCAAACAAACCAAAAAACCCTAAAATAAAAAGTGTTACCCAAAGCAAATGCGTTTCAACTCTGAAAGGAAGGAAAACACCAAGATTTCTCTCATTCCTACCTCATAAGGCTGATCTACTTTCGCTTATCTGAGATAAGATTGGGAAGTGGTAGGGTGGTTGGAAACCCCCTCTTAGGGATCCTGATCTCTGGGAGGCCTGTGATGTTTCTGCATTACCTTTTTTTTACTGTATATATCTGGAAATATCTGTTATGTGTATTGCAAATATCTGCTTGTATATCGTGCAGAGCTATAAATGTAAAACTTTGTTTCCTTAACTTCCAGCAGACTGAGTTCTAGCCTATGTTATTTCGAAGTGGAGGGGGTGGGAAACTGCCTGACCACCACGTAAGTCATTGCCTGTGACTCCAGGCAAACTAAGGCAGGGCTGAACCTTCCCATCCCCAGGTCTAACAATTCCTTCCAGTTCATCTGTTGTTCAGCACAGCAGCACAAACCTCCTGAGCAGGAGGTTCACAGGATCCCAGCAGGATCCCAGCGTGGCACTGAGTCACCCAGCAGCAGGTTGGCTTGACAGCTTATTGCCTCCTGCTCATCTTCTTGTGTTGTTCAGCACCATATATGAAGAGGGAAACCCACCTGGAGAAGAATGGTGGCACCAGGCTGGGATTCTGTGGAAGCAGCCTTTGGTTTGGCTAGTGTGGCACTGAGCCACCCAGCAGCAGGTTGGCTTTACAGCTTATTGCCTCCTGCTCATCTTGGTGTGTTATTCAGCACAGGAAATGAATAGAGAAACCAAATTGGAGAAGAATGGTGGCACCAGGCTGGGATTCTGTGGAAGCAGCCTTTGGTTTGGCCAGTGTGGCACTGAGCCACCCAGCATCATGTTGGCTTTACAGCTTATTGACCCCTGCTCATCTTCTTGTGCTGTTCGGCACCAGACATGAATAGGGAAACCCAACTGGAACACAGGGTCACAGGAAGTCAGGGATTGGGAGGAACCCAAAATGGTCATTGAGTTCAACCCCCCTGACACAGCAGGACCAGACAATCTAGCTCAGATCACAGAGGAACACATCCAGATAGGCCTTGAAAGTCTCCAGAGAAGGAGACTCCACAACCACTCTGGGGAGCCTGTTCCAGTGCTCTGGGAACCTTCCAGTCAAGACATTCCCCCTTGTGTTGAGCTGGAACCTCCTGTGCTGCAGCTTCCATCCATTGCTTCTCATCCTATCCCAGGGAGCAAGTGAGAAGAGCCTATCCATCCATGTGTGTCCACCAACCCTCAGTCCTCAGATATTTATAAACATTGATTAAATCCCCTCTCAGTCTTCTCTTCTCGAGACTAATCAGCCCCAGGCCCCTCAGCCTCTCCTTATCAGGCAGTGCTCCAGTCCCCTCATCATCCTTGTAGCCCTCCATTGGACTCTGTCCAGAATATCCAGGTTCCTGGTGAGACACAGGCACAGGTTGCCCAGGGAGGTTGTGGCTGCTCCCTCCCTGGAGGTGTTCAAGGCCAGGCTGGATGAGGCCTTGAGTGACCTGTTCTAGTGGGAGGTGTCCCTGCCTATGGCACAGGGGGGTTGGAACTGGATGATCTTTGAGATCTCTTCCAACCTAAACCATTCTATGATTCTATAATCCCTGTCCCTCTTAAACTGGGGAGCGCAAAACTGAACATAATACTCAAGATGGGGTCACACCAGGGCAGAGTAGAGGGGGAAGAGAACCTCTCTTGATCTGCTGGACACACTTCTTCGTAATGCACCCCAGGATCTCTTCCCTTCAGATATTACCCAACTCAACCCCTACCTTCAGTACCAGACCTCTCCTTAGCACAGGAGGAGACAGACCTGGACAGCTGGCAGAAGTCGACAGTACAAGCCTCAAAAAGGTCAAGCGCTGCACTTGGGCTACAGTAACCCCATGAAGCATTACAGGTTTGGGGTATTGTTTGGTATATATTTTGGGGAACCCAAAACTGAAGGCAGTACTCATGATGGTTCCCCTGTGCTGCCTGCCCTTGGCCCCACAAACTGCCCTATCTGTCTGCAGGTGCCTTGAAGGATGCAGGCAGGGATCAGTCTGCGCAGAGGCCATTTTCAGTTCACAACCTGGCACTGAAGAAGCCTTAGCAGCCCAGAAATCCTCATCTCATTCCTCTTACAGACCAAATTGGCATCCTCTTGGTATGCCCAAGTCTAGGAATACAACACAAATTATCTTGATTTAAAGGCATCCTAACATTGACTAGGAAAAAAAAAATGGCTTGGCAAGCTTGAATGTGTGAAAGTCTAATCCACCCCACGTGGTGTAAGCAGTTCATGGGAGCAATACTAAGTGCCTCTAAAATGATGGTGAATTTGAGCCCAACTAGCAAATCCTAGGATCATAGAATCCCTGCTTCTTCATTCCTAACAGGAGCAACAAAAGATATGAGGATCTGTAAATCTTATAACCTAGCCAGCAACCGCTGCCAGGGACTTTCCAAAATCAAGGTCTTGGAGAATGACCTGAATTCACACTCAAAAATACATATTTTTTTAAAAAAATAAGACCCAAACAAAATAAATAAAATTGCAGATTAAAGAGAAGCTTCTCATCAGCTATTCCCTGTAATTAGTTCAACGTGATCAACACTCCCCGTGATAACACAAAGCAGCATCCTAGAACTGGACAGAGAGAAACTTCCAGTGGATGCTAGATAATTAATGACAGATTTCAAGCAGATGGCTTTACCAGACTGCAACTTTGCAAGTGATTTGGATGCTCAAACATTAGTGCTTATTACTTAGGATCAGCCAACAGCCAAGAGAGAGCTGCAAATGGCTCTAGCTGGGGTTTAAAGGCAGCTAAACCATTTGGATAAAGACTTTGATTAAGGGGTAAAAGATCCTTTCTGAAAATTATTTTCGCTGAGCACCTAAATCCCTGGGAGCATAGAATCAGAATTAAAGAATCACAGAATGTCAGGGGCTGAAAGGGACCTCCAAAGCTCATCCAGTCCAACCCCCCTGCCAGAGCAGGATCACCTAGACCAGATCACACAGGAATGCATCCAGAAGGGTTTTGAATATCTCCAGAGAGGGAGACTCCACAACCCTCCTGAGCAGCCTGTTCCAGTTTTCCATCACCCTCCCAGGGAAGAAATTCCTCCTTATAGAGTCACAGAGTCACAGAATCATAGAATGTCAGAGGCTGGAAGGGACCTCCAAAGCTCATCCAGTCCAACCCCCCTGCCAGAGCAGGGCCACCTATACCAGATCACACAGGAATGCATCCAGAAGGGTTTTGAATATCTCCAGAGAGGGAGGTTCCACAACCCCTCTGGGCAGCCTGTTCCAGTGTTCTGTCACCCTCACAGGGGAAAAAAAAAACACACCTCCCCGTGTTTAAATGAACTTCCTATGTCAGCATGACACAGTCCCCATCAGAATGAGTCTTCACATCTACAGGTGACCTATCAACCATTGGCTGTCAAGCCCAGCACAGGTGAGACAGGGCTCGGGTGCTGCAGGACTGCAATCAGGAGGCACCAGGATGTCACTTCTAAATATCTTCACCAGACTGCTTGGAGTTGTCTTCCACCCTGAGAAGGACACAAAGAAGATTTGGGGGTGTCTCTGAGATCCTCTTAGGGCAGGGGTGCGGGGAGGACCACACAGTCTCCACAGCAATGCACTTTACCATTGTCCCCACGACGCTGAACATGTATGAGGACAATCTTGTCTTGCCTCAGAGTTTCTCCAGGGACAGAGTCACCATCACAAACAGTCTGCAGGTTTTGCATCAGCTGAGAGAAAGGCAGTGTTAAGTCCCTTACTCCCCCAAACCAGGGGGTTGAGAACAATCACATTTGCCAAGTACAACTACTGAAGGTTTGTGTGGTTGACTCAAGCTGTAGGGCAGGAGGCAAGTCCACCTGTACTAGTGGGAAGCCGAGGGTCCTGGAAGACCCCACACTTAAGAAGAAGATCACTATCCCATAGCTCAACCTCAATTTAATCACAGAAATATCCAGGTTGGAAAAGATCCTCAGGATCACCAAGGCCAACCTAGAACCCTACTTTACAAGATTCACCTTAAACCATAGCCCCAAGCACCACATCCAAGGCACCCTTCAACCGAGCCAGGGTGGGTGACTCCACCACCTCCTTGGGTAGCTCATTCCAGTCCCTGAACACTCTCTCCAGGAAAAACTCTTTCCTAATGTCCAATCTAAACCTCCCCAGTCTCAGCTTGAGGCCATTGCCCCTTGTTCTGCCTCCAATTACCTGGGAGCAAAGCCCAGCAGCAGCCTCTCCACAAGGTCCCTTAAGGGAGCTGTAGACAGCAATGAGGTCTCCCCTCAGCCTCCTCTTCCTCACACTAACCATCCCCAGCTCCCTCAGTCACTCCTCATCAGATTTATTCTCCAGGCCCTTCCCATCTTTGCTGCCCTCCTCTCAACCCACTCCAGCACCTCCACATCTCCTTTGTATTGCGGTGTCCAAAACTGAACACAGCACTCCAAGTGTAACCTCCCCAAAGTCCAGTCCAAGGAGACAATCAACTCCCTACTCCTGCTCACAAATCTTTAGCCTGCAAGCCATCACAGCCCATCGAAACACACACCAGTGACACTGGCTGGTGGCCAGGGCTAGTCCAGACACTTGCCCACCAAAAGAACCTGTGGAAGTGCATGTTGCCAGCAACCAAAGTCAGCTTTGCAGCCATGGGGCATCTGTACCACAGACCAATGGCCTCTCCCTACTGTATGCTGTCAACACACCTCCAGGCCAGATGGATGAGACACCCCAGGGAGAGAAGCAGCAGGCAGCACCAAGCCTGCATCCTCCCTTCCTAACCACCCTGTGAGCAGCAGCCCCCAGCCACCCAGCATACTGCCACCAGCAACTTCTGTGCCAGTGCAGAGAGCTGGATGCAGAGAGCAGGAGGGACACCACACCAAGCTCTTTGTCCCTGCCTGAGTTCAAAGATACATTTCAGCTGTCTACTTACTGCTCCAGTCGGGTGAAAGCTCCTAGTGTCTGAAGGGGCTTTCTTGCTTCTCCTGGCATTATGGCCAAAATATCATTAAGACTCCTGTAGCTGGAACTGAGCTGTCAGTAAGAGAGAGAACTTGACTGAAGGCATTTTTGCAACCAAGGGATTTTAATTTGCACACCCTCCCCCCTACCCCAGCCCCCACCTCCCTTTTCTTTTGCCTTATCCGAGAGAAAGAAATATAACAAACAAACAACAACAACAAAAAAAAAAAAAGCCAAGAGAAGGATTTTTCAGCTGAATGTATTTCTTCCAGCATTTGCTGCCATGGGGAGGTGTTTGGCTTTGCTGCTTGCTTGTTTGCTGTTTGCAGGGGGTTTTATGTGCTATTCACATCAACTGCTAGGAAAAGCAATAGAGGGTAGAAAAGGCTGAAGGAGAAAGCTGGAGGCTCCGGACTCAAAATGTGGGGACAAAACTCTGCTCCCAGCTGCATCACTGGGGTGAGAAATAGAAGTGGTACTGCAGAGGCAGTGTTATAGTGATCTTGGTCTCCCCAGATTTCAGCCAGGTTCATGTAGGCGACAAAGGAGTGGGTTTTACTGTCTTACAAAACATCTCAGCATGCAGAATGATGGTGGTGAGTGGCTGGAGAGCAGTCCTGAGGAAAAGGACCTGGGGGTCTGGGTGGATGAAAAACTCAACATGAGCTGACAGTGTGCACATGTGGCCCAGGCAGCAACTGTGATCTGGGCTGCAGCAAGAGCAGCTGTGGGCAGCAGGGCAAGGGAGGGGATTCTGCCCCTTTGCTCTGCTCTCCTCAGACCCCACCCGGAGTACTGTGTGCAGTTCTGGAGCCCCCAGCACAAGAAGGACATGGAACTGTTGGAGCCAGTCCAGAGGAGACCACCAAGATGCTGAGAGGGCTGCAGCAGCTCTGCTATGAGGACAGGCTACAAGAGTTGGGGCTTTGCCGCATGGAGAAGAGAAGGCTTTGAGGAGACCTAATAGTAGCCTTCCAGTATCTGAAGGGGATCTACAGGAGGGCTGTGGAGGGACTATTCACAAGGTCTTGTAATGACAAGACAAGGGGGAATGGGTTTAAACTGGCAGAGGGGAGATTTAATCTAGTTGTTAGGAAGAAGTTCTTTACAGTGAGGGTGGTGAGACACTGGCACAGATTGCCCAGGGAGGTTGTGGCTGCTCCCTTCCTGGAGGTGTTCAAGGCCAGGCTGGATAAGATCTTGAGCATCCTGTTCTAGTGGGAGGTGTCCCTGCCTATGGCACAGGGGGGTTGGAACTGGCTGATCTTTGAGGTCTCTTCCAACCTAAACCATTCTATGATTCTATGATTCTAAATGAGATTGCTGGCCAGGCTGTAGGCTTTAGCAAACTAAATTTTCAGTGTCCAGATCGATTACCAGCGAAGAGCCCAACCAAATATTCCCACATCCCACCGCTTCTCCCTGGGCAGGGGAGAAAATACAAATTCAAGTCTAAATCTGGGGACAAAAAAATCCCCCTCTCCTAGCCCAACTTCTGGAAACAAAGAAGACGGCCTCAGTCTGCCAGATGCTTTTTTGGGGGGGATAAGCTTTACCCAAAGAATTGTCTTTTTTTTTTTTTCTTTTCTTCTTTTTTTTTCCCCATGTTCTACCCCATTGCTGCTGCTTCCTTTCTGCCATGATGCTCACCTCCTGGGGTGCAGGACAGGTGAATGACAAATCCTCTTCTCAAAGGGAAGAGAGTTCNTTTTTAAAATACAGATCAAGATCAAACCCCCAGTGCAAATTCCCTGATGCTTGTTTGACTTCATTAGCACAAAAGCAAATGAAGGCCCTTTCCCCCATTGTCCTGCTCCAGTGGAAGAACACTGAAAGGCAAAGTATCAGTGACCTGTGGAAACTCTCCCAGGCTGCTCCATCGGAAGGACACAAAACCTATCTCATCCCCTCCACAACTCTCAGCCCAGCTCTTTTCCCTCCTAACTTCCCACACCTCTTTAGGGAAAGGGGGAAAGCCCCAGCATCAGGGCTGCATCCCCCCACCCAGGGCATGTCACAGCTTTTCCAAAGGCCAGAGGGGAGGAGAAGCATATTGGGATAAAAGAGAACAGTTACTGCCTTTCAATAGCTTTGTGCCACCAGATCCTTGATCTCCTGGACCTGACAGTGGGCTGCTAACCCCGACCCATTAGCCTATCCCTGTCCTGCAGCACAGGCTAAGATGAGGAGTGTGTAAATTTACTCTGGGCATACTCTGAGCTTCAAAAAGTTAAAGTTTTCTACTGATCCTACTGCCGTATCATGAGGAGAGGCTGAGTGACCTGAGGCTTTTTAGTCTGGAGAAGAGAAGACTAAGAGGGGATTTAATCAANGGCTCTGCTCGATTGCTCCCTGGAATAGGACAAGGAGCAATGGATGGAGCTGCAGCACAGGAGGCTGCAGCTCAACACAAGGGGGAACATCTTGACTGGAAGTGTCCCAGAGCACTGGAACAGGCTGCTCAGAGAGGATGTGGACTCTCCTTCTCTGGAGACTTTCAAGGCCTGTCTGGAAGCATTCCTCTGTGAGCTGAGCTAAATTCTCTGGTCCTGCTCTGTCAGGGGCATTGGACTCAATGATCTCCTTGGGTCCTTTCCAACCCTTAGCATCCTGTGATCCTGGGATCGTCCTTCCTCTCCAACTGGTTTCCCTATTCATGTCTGGTGCCGAATAACACAAGAAGATGAGCAGGAGGCAATAAGCTGTAAAGCCAACCTGCTGCTGGGTGGCTCAGTGCCACACTGGCCAAACCAAAGGCTGCTTCCACAGAATCCCAGCCTGGTGCCACCATTCTTCTCCAATTGGGTTTCCCTATTCGTTTCCTGTGCTGAACAACACACCAAGATCAGCAGGAGGCCATAAGCTGTAAAGCCAACCTGCTGCAGGGTGGCTCAGTTCCACACTGGGTGAACCAAAGGCTTCTTCCACAAAATCCCAGCTCTGTGCAACCATTCTTGCATGATCCCAAGCACAAATACAGGCTGGGTGGCAAGTGGCTGGAGAGCAGTCCTGAGGAAAAGGACCTGGAGGTCTGGGTTGACAAAAAGCTCAACATGAGCGAACAGTGTGTGCATGTGGCCCAGACAGCAACTGTGTGCTGGGCTGCAGCAAGAGCAGCTGTGGGCAGCAGGGCAAGGGAGGGGATTCTGCCCCTTTGCTCTGCTCTCCTCAGACCCCACCTGCAGTACTGTGTGCAGTTCTGGAGCCCCCAGCACAAGACGGATATGGAACTGTTGGAGCCAGTCCAGAAGAGTCCATGAAGATGCTCAGAGGGCTGCAGCAGCTCTGCTATGAGGACAGGCTGAGAGAGTTGGGACTTTTCAGCCTGGAGAAGAGAAGGCCTCTTCCAGCACCTGACATTCTGTTTTCTATGATCCTATCAACCACTGCAAAGACAATTTGGAAGCCAGAGGAGGGCCATAAAGATGCTCAGAGGACTGGAGCACTTCTGCTCTGAGGACAGTCTATGAGAGTTGGGCCTCTGCAGCCTGGAGAAGAGAAGGCTTCCAGGAGACCTTGGTGTAGCCTTCCAGTATCTGAAGAGGACCTCCAGGAAGGCTGGGGAGGGACTATTCACAAGGTCTTGTAATGACAGGGTGAGGGGGAATGGGTTTAAGCTGGCAGAGAGGAGATTTAAATAGGATGTTAGGAGAAAGTTCTTCACAGTGAGGGTGGTGAGACACTGGAACAGGCTGCCCAAGGAGGTTGTGGCTGCTCCCTCCCTGGAAGTAGTTCAAAGTCAGGTTGGATGAGGTCTTGAGTGTCCTGCTCTAGTGGGAGGTGTCCCTGTCTATGGCACAGGGGGGTTGGAACTGGATGATCTTTGAGGTCCCTTCCAACCTAAACCATTCTATGATTGTATGATTCTTCTCCAATTGGGTTTCCCTATTCATGTCTGGTGCCGAATAACACAAGAAGATGAGCAGGAGGCAATAAGCTGTCAAGCCAACCTGCTGCTGGGTGGCTCAGTGCCACACTGGCCAAACCAAAGGCTGCTTCCACAGAATCCCAGCCTGGTGCCACCATTCTTCTCCAATTGGGTTTCCCTATTCATTTCCTGTGCTGAACAACACAACAAAGTCAGCAGGAGGCAATAAGCTGTAAAGCCAACATGCTGTTGGGTGGCTCAGTGCCACACTGGCCAAACCAAAGGCTGCTTCCACAGAATCCCAGGCTGGTGCCACCATTCTTCTCCAATTGGGTTTCCCTGTTCGTTTCCTGTGCTGAATAACACAACAAAATCAGCAGGAAGCAATAAGCTGTCAAGCCAACCTGCTGCTGGGTGGCTCAGTGCCATGCTGGCCAAACCAAAGGCTGCTTCCACAGAATCCCAGCCTTGAGCCACGACACTTCTGCAGCAGCAGTGTTGCCTGGTTGAAAACCACAACTCTCTGTGTCTCTGTAGGGAAAAAAAAAAAAAAGGAGTTACATACTCTTTGTATGAGTCAGGATGGGGGCTCTGTGTAGCATCTCCCAATTCTGCTGTCTCCCCTTCCCCTCTCCAGTGACAGCCGCTCTGAAGGGCGTCATGAAAGGATCCCACCTTGCTTTGGGAGGAAGAAAAGAAAACGGCTTAGCCCTGCAGGGAAAGAGAGCTACTATTTGCTATTCAAATCAGGAGTCACTTCTGGGCACAGGTCAATGAGAAAGGGAAACTTTCAGGCTGAAAGGAGAGGGACTTTGGAGATTTTCCTTGTCCAGAAATGGTGTTTGCTGGTTTCATGCACCGTCCACGGGCAAACACCACCCCACAAAGCTGGACAGACTTCAAAAGGGCCCTTTCAGTGTGGCCGAGCAGAGAGAAGCTTGGGGGGCTCGGGGGGGGTTAACCAAAGATTATACACGTCTCTCTGGTCCAGGACAAAGCTCCCACATCCAGGCAGCCAGGGGCCAGAGGGAAACAAACTCCTTCTCGCAGATGCACAGTGGGTCAAGTGTGCCTGGCGGGGTCCTGTGCCAGCACTGGATGCTCTCAGGTAGAGTATCCTGGAGGCCACTGGTGGCTGTCCTCAGAAGTGAAACAGGGTCCAGAGCCGTCACTTCAGGCTGCAGCAAGGAGGAGTTGGGAGCTCCTTCATGAGCCAGGTCCAAAAGGGATGCTCTGAATGCCACCCCCCATCTGACTGTGATCGGCCAACACGTGGTGGAAACATGTGGTGCTCGACAGCTTTGCAGGATGGGAAAGCACCCAAAGAATCTGCCCAGGCCCTCTCAGCAGGCTGAGCATCCAAAGTGCTTCATTCCAGCAAGTTTCCACATGCTGGGGAGTTTATTCACTTCGTTTAACTTCTGCTTTTATCCTCCCTTAAGTCTGGAGAAGAGGAGGCTCCCAGGTGACCTTCATGTGGTGACCTTTCCAGTATCTGAAGGGGGCCTACAAAAAAGCTGGGGAGGGACTTTTTAGGCTCTCAGGTAGTGACAGCACTAGGGGGAATGGAGCAAAGCTGGAGGTGGGGAGATTCAGATTGGATGTGAGGAGGAAGTTGTTCAGCATGAGAGTGGCGAGAGCCTGGAATGGGTTGCCCAGGGAGGTGTTTGGGGCCACATCCCTGGAGGTGTTTGCAGCCAGGCTGGCAGAGGCTGTGGGCAGCCTGATCTAGGGTAGAGTGTCCCTGGGCATGGAAGGGGGGCTGGAACTAGATGATCCTTGTGGTCCCTTCCAACCCTGACTGATTCTATGAATCTATGATTCTATGACTCTACAATTCTATACTTCTATGACTCTATGATTCAAAGATTCGAAGATTCGAAGATTCTATGATTCTATTCCTGCAGTTTCAGTTCTGTTTAATGCCACATTCATGCCATATTTGGTGTTTCATGCCATATTTGGTGTTCATTTACGGTGTTCGATGTCGTGACAGCAAAACTGTCCCCGGATCATTTTGACTTCCCAATGAGATCTGCAGCAAACCACTTTCCAAAGTGTTGGAATTCCCTCTGGGGAATAGAAATGTTTCCTTCGTTTTTGCTACTCCCTGAGGCAGCTCGAAAGGATTTGTGATGAGGAAAGGTCCCATCTCTGCTTCAGGGCAAGGTTGCAACACAGGAGTAGAGAAAGGGAAACCTCCATCCCTACCTCCCTGTTCAACTTCACTGAGGGGGCAAAGCTATGTTAATGTCCTCTCCTTGTATCATCAGGGTGTTTTCAGGCTGTATCAGACACGATGGAAGAGTGTGGTTGAAGATTGCTTCAACTCCTCCAGAAAAGAGCATGAGTAAGGATGAAGTCATAGTGCCATAACAACCTCACTCTTCACCCTCCTTATCCCCTGGGCAGATTTCTGGATGCCAGACTGGGTATTACAGGACCACAGGATGCTAGGGGTTGGAAGGGACCCAAGGAGATCATCGAGTCCAACCCCCCTGCCAGAGCAGGACCAGACAATCTAGCACAGATCACAGAGGAACACATCCAGATGGGCCTTGAGAGTCTCCAGAGAAGGAGACCTCACAACCCCTCTGGAGAGCTTGTTCCAGTGCTTTGTGACCCTTACATTAAAGAAGCTCCCCCTTGTGTTGAGCTGGAACCTCTTTTGCTGCAACTTACACCCATTGCTCCTTGTCCTATCCCAGGGAGCAAGTGAGCAGAGCCTGTCCCCCCCACTCCTAACCAGCCCTCAGATATTTATAGACATTTATCAAACCCCCTCCAAGTCTTTTCTTTTCCAGATGTAAACCCCAAAATCCCCCCACTATGCCAAGCACAGAGATATAAACCAGAAGAAGAAACCCCAGAGTTTAACTGGTATACTGAGACACCCCCAGGAATGAGACAGGAGTGAGAGGGGCACCTGCTTCCTATAGAATCATAGAATGGTTTAGGTTGGAAGGGACCTCAAAGATCATCCAGTTCCAACCCCCCTGTGCCATAGGCAGGGACACCGCCCACTAGAGCAGGTCGCTCAAAGTCTCATCCAGCCTGGCCTTGAGCAACTCCAAGCAGGGAGCAGCCAGAACCTCCCCGGGCAACCTGTGCCAGTGTCTCACCACCCTCACTGTAAAGAACTTCCTCCTAACATCCCATCTAAATCTCCCCTCTGACAGTTTAAACCCATTACTCCTCATCCTATCATTACAAGACCTGGTGAATAGTCCCTCCACAGCCCTCCTGTAAACCCCTTTCAGATACTGGAAGGCTACTATAAGGTCTTCTGGAAGCCTTGTCTTCTCCAGGCTGCAGAGCTCCAACTCTCTCAGCCTGTCCTCAGAGCAGAGCTGCTGCAGCCCTCTCAGCATCTGCATGGCCTCCTCTGGACTTGTTCCAACAGTTCCATGTCTTTCTTGTGCTGGGGGCTCCAGAACTGCACACAGTACTCCAGGTGAGGTCTGAAGAGAGCTGAGTAAAGGGGCAGAATCCCCTCCCTTGCCCTGCTGCCCACAGCTGCTCTTGCTGCAGCCCAGGACATGGTTGGCTGTCTACTACCAAGACCTGGGGACCCAGGGTTCTGCTGTGATTCCCACAGCCTTGTTCCACCTCTGAAAACAAACAGTGCTAAAGCACACACACACACACTGAAGATGTCAAGCCAAAGCCAAACTGCAACACTTCTACCTCCTGCAAGAAAAGAAAGGAAAAGAACAAAAAAAGAAAAAAAAATTTAAAAAAAGGAGGAAAAGTTTCAGATTAGATTTGGAGTGAAACCAACATTCACCTCCTATTTATTTTTAAAGCTTTACATCTTTTCTCTTGCAAATGGAATCGAGGATTTCTTGGGCTTTTGGGCTCAGGGGTTGGCTAGCCTAAACCTAATACACACACAACCCTAAATTAATAAAGGACCATTTTTAACACAGTCCAGAGAGGGGAGGGTGCTTCAGATGCCAGCCCTTTTCAAGAGCATCCTGATCTAGTGGGAGGTGTCCCTGCCTATGGCGAGCGGTTGGAACTGGATGATCTTTGAGG